>JAREIK010013255.1:0-104790 GCA_029783825.1 Sapria himalayana
CTATTTTTCTATTTATCTATCTATCAATATGCCTATAAATCTGTCTATAAATTCTGTATATCAATCAATCTATCTATTAATTTACATAAATATATCTATCTTTGTTATCTATCTATCTGTTTGTCTATCTATCTATCAATATATTTATAAACCTATTTATCAATCTGTCTAATTTACTACTATTTTTCTTTCTATCAATCTACCTATCTATAGTTTATCTCTCTCTCTATCTCTATGTCTTTCTATCTACTTTATGGTCTTGGTTTATTTAGATCTTCAAAGATGCTGCCTTTGTGAAAAGTAATCATCTTTTACATGTATACACCATGATCAAATAATAAACAATCTTATTGAACGCTAGTTATATTCTTCTTCTTAAAACAAAATTTGGTTTTTCTTTTCCTTCTCTATGTTTTTGGTTATTCTCTAAAAATTATATGATGGTTACCACAATATATGTCTAGCACTGTGTGTGGTGTGTGTGTGTGTGTGTGTGTGTCTGCTAGCATTTAAGTAATAAATGAATTTTATATTAATAATATTTAAAACTCTTTTAAATAATAACAATTTAAATTCAAATCTTTATCTATAAGGAATCAAATTTTATATATTATTATATTTTTAACTCTTTTAAAAAAACCCTTTACTGATTATTTTCTTATCCATTAAGAAATTATAATAGATTTATTATTTATTTAAATCAAGAATTTAAACTTTTTCAAAATTTAATAAAAAACTAATTGTTATTTATAATTTAAAATAATTATCATTTTAATTAATTCAAAGAGTCTAGAACCATAACCAGTATTATAATTATTTATGTGGACCCCTATAGGTTTAATTAATATTAGCAGTAGGCCTAACTCACATTTTGATCCAACAAGTCATAAGTGACTTCTAGCAAGTAAATATGACAGCCCAAAGTAAATGAAAAACTCATGATTCGAGGCAGCCTTAATATTGTTAATGACAATCATTTTGGTTTCACGATATCTTGATAGAATATTAGACATGAAAATGTCAACCTTATATCATACTATCTTTGATTACACAAAATTCAATTAGAGAGACTAAAAAAATGACATTAATTTCATCAATTTATTGAGCATAGTCATGAATTTCTCAGTCTCAATTGTAGAGGAGCCCCAAATGTATTCTCATATAATAAGAGGGACAAATTATATTAATTATTTATATCTCACATCATAATTCTTATTATCTTCAAGTATAACATTTATAGTCATCTAGTTAAGACAATGTTGATTATATCAAAGCATAATATTCTTTTGTGAGAAATAAAGCAATCTCAAGTCAAGATTTAATGACACAACTATTAGAGTTTAAATTAGACTTTGAACCATGTATTTATTTCAAGATGGGGCTATTCAAAATTTATTCTAAAGAAATAGATACAAATTTGATTTGTATATCATACACATATTCATCCCATGTATATCAAGCAAACTTTATACTAATCCTAATTCATTATTATTCTCATAATAAAACCGATTTTGGATATTTAGAATAATTAAAAATATCATTCAAAGACATTAATATATAAACATGAAATTAATTAAATAATTAATTCTCACACTAGTTAAATACCAAGTCCAGACAATATGCTTAAAGCACCATTACCAACAAATCTATTTATCTTTATTTCTATGAATCAATCTAATTAACTATCTATCTATCTATCATATGATCAATATATCTATCTATCTATCTATCTTCTGTATAACAAAATATCTATCTAATTATCTGTCTGTCTATCTGTTTATTCGTTTGTATGATTGCTTTCTATGAGTCTATCAATCTGTTTATCAGTCTGTCTTCCACCTGCCTAACTCTCTATCTGCCTGCCTAATTGTCTGCCTACTTGACTATCTGCTTAACTAGTTGTCTATCTATCTATCTATTAAATGCCTATCTATCTGTCTATCAATTTGTTTATATATCTGATATTTATCTATCTATCTCTCATTCTCTATGTGTTTATCTATATGTGATTTATATGTCTATCAATCTGTCAACCTATATATAATCAATCTATCTATCTATCTATCCATCTATCTTTTGTCTATCTATCTATCTATATATAATATATATATATTATCTATCTAACTATCTATCTATCTATCTATCTTTTAGCCTATGTATCTATCTATTAATCTATCTGTTTATCTATCTTTCTTTCTTTCTATCTATATATTTTTCTATCTATATGTCTATCTATCTGTCAAGATTTCTATATATCTTTATATCTATATATTCGTCTATTTATCTATCTTCAATCTACTATCAATCAATCTATCTATCTATCTAATTATTTATCTATCTATCTTTCTACCATTAAATATGACTATCTATAAGTCTATCTATCTGTCTATCTATCTGTCTATATATCTATATATTTATTTGTCTATCTATGTATATACTATCTATCTATCTATTTGTCTTACTATTATCATTCTATCTAGCTATCTTTATATCTATATAACTAACTAACTATATATCTATTAATCAATCAATCTATCTATTATTCTATGTATTAATGTGTCTATAATCGGTCTATCAATCTATCTATCAATCTATCAATTAATATATCTATCAATCAATAATCTCTCTATCAATTTATCTATCTATCTAGCAATGTATCAATATTCTATCTAACTATCTAACTAACTATCTATCAGCTATCTATGAGTCTATCTTTCAATCTATCTATTTTTCTATCAAAAATGTTTATTGATCTTTCGATCATTCTTTTGAACTAATTATCAATCTTTATATCTTGATCTATCTATTTTTTATCTATCTATCTATAAATCTTTCTATCTATCAGTCTATCTATCTATCTATTTAACAATATGTCAATCTATTTTTCTATATATTTTCTATATATCTATCTATCTATCTATTTGTCTATCTATTTGTAAATCTATATGTCTATCTATCCATCCATCTGTCTATCTGTCTATATTTTTGTATATCTATCTATCTATTAATATGTCAATCAATCAATCTATCTATTTATCTATCTGTATATCTATCTGTCTATTTATTTATCTACCATTTTTTCTATTTTCTATCAATATATATATATATACATATACATATCTACACACACACACACACACAACACACACACATATATATATATCTTTCTATCTAATAATTATGTATCTATCCATCTATTTGTCTATCTATCTAACTATCTATCAATTTATTTGTCTATATTTAACTATCTATCTATCTTTATATCTATGTTTATCAAAATGTTTATAAATATATATATAAATATATTATCAATCTATCTAATGATCTATCTATCAATCTGACTATCAATTTGTTTATCATTCTATTTATAATTCTATCTATCAATCTGTCTATATATTTATCTATATTTATCAATCTATCTGTCTATCTATTTGTCTATCTATAAGTATACCAATCAATCAATCAATCTTCCTATTTCTCTATCTATCTATCTATATCTATCTATCTATCTTTCTCTTTCTATCTATAAATATTTCTTTAATCAGTCTATCAAACTATCTATCTATCAATATATATGACTATCTACCTGTCTATTGGTTTGTTTGTCTATCTACCTATCTATTTGTCAATTTTTATGTTTGTTTGTCTATCTATATGTATGTTTGTCTGAAATTCTATCTGCCTATCTGTTTATCTATCTATCTATTTATGTACCTATCTATTTGTCTATCTATCTCTCTGTCGGTTAACTTATCTATCTATATACCTCTTTATTTATTTATCTATCTATCTATCTATATTTCTATCTGTCTATCTATGTATCTATCTATTTGTCTATCTATTTATCTATCTATCTATATATTTATCTAAATGATCTATATGTATGTCTATCTATCCATCTATCTATCTATCTACCTATCTATCTGTCTGTCTATCAATCTGTCTATCAATCTGTCTTTCAATCTTTATATCTATATATTTGTATTACTATATTTTTATCTTTCTATCTGTATTTCTATCTATCTATGTGTCAATCTATTTATCTATATATTTTCTATCAATCTACCTATCGATCTATCTATATGTCTATCTATCTATTTTTCTATTTATCAATCTATCTATCTGACTGTCTATATATATATGTATATCCATCTGTTAACTATCTATCTATAGATCTATCTAATTATCTATCTGTTTGTCTATCTATTTGTCTATCTATCTATCTATCTATGAGTCTATCTATCTATCTACCTATCTATCTAACTATCTTTCAATCAATTTATCTATCTTATAATCTATGTATCTAAACAATAATATCTTCATCTATTTGTCTATCTATCTATCTATCTTTTTGTCTATATATCAATGTATCTATTTGTCAATTTTTCTATCTATCTATCTATCTTATGTCTATCTATCTATTTATCTATATATTTGTGTGCCTATCTTTCTGACTATCTATCTTTCAATGTATCTGTCAAATTATATGTCTATCAATCTATCTTTCTAGTTGTTTATATATTTGTTCTATCTATCAGTTTATCTGTCTATCTATCTTTCTATCTATATCTGTATATCTATCTATCTATTTATCTTTATGTCTGTCTATCTATCTGTCTGTCTGTCTATATATATATATATCTCTATCTATCTATTTATTTGTCTGTCTGTCTATTATTCTATCTATATATATATATATCTATCTATATCTATCTATATATATTATTTGTCTATCTGTCTATCATTCTATCTATTTATATATATATTATCTATCTATCGATCTTATGTTTATCTATCTATTTATTTAACTATCAATCAATCAATATATTATTATGTATGTCTGTCTATCTATCTATCTTTCTTTTTATGCATCTATGTATATATATTTTTATGTATCTCTCTAACTATATGCCTATCTATCTTTCTTTCTTTAATTCTGTTAATCTATCTATCCATCTATCTCTCTATCTATCTATCTGTTTAAAAGTCTATAAAAAGTATATTTATTTATTTATTTTTCTATCTGTCTATCTATCTATGTGTCACTCTATCTATTTTCAAACAATCTATCTATATATATGTCTATCTATTTGTTTATCTATCTATCTATCATCTATCAATCGATTTGTCTATATATATGTCTATCTTTCGATATAACTTTCAATCTATATGTCTATTTATCTATCTATCTATCTATCTCTCTGTATGTCTATCTATCTATTTGTCTATATATCTATATATGAATTTTGATATAAATTTGTATATCAATATGTCAATTAATTTGTTGACCAATCTGTAAATCAATATGTTTATCAAACTATTTACCAAATTATCTATCTATACGTCTATCTATCTATCTATTTATCTCTATATCTATCTGTCTATCTATCTAACTCTCTATCTATCTATCCGTATATCTATTTGTCTATCTCACTATCTATTTATCTATTTATCTATCTTTCTATCTATCTGCCTATCTATCTATCTATATAGTTGTCTATTAATTTTTGTATGAATCTCTCTACCTATTTGTCTATCTATCTATCTATCTATGTGTGTATCTATCTGTCTATCTATTTATCTTTATTCTATAAATCTATTTATCTATCTATCTATCTATTTTTATATCAATCAATCTATCTATTTATATACATTTCTATCTATCTATCTATATATTTATCTATTAATCTATCTATCAATCTATCTACATATGTATCTATTAATCAATCAATATATCAGTCTATTTATCGATCGGTCTATCGAACTATATATCGATCTATTTATCTATATATCTATTTATATGCCTACCTATTTGTCGATGTATTTATTTTTCTATCTATCTATATATTTGTATATCTATTTTTCTTTCTTTAAATCTGATCTATCTATTTATCTATCTAAATATCTATCAAACAATCAATCTATTTGTCTCTCAATCTCTCTATCAATCTATCTATTAATTTGTCTATAAAAATATCTATGAATCTGTTTATAATTCAATCTCTCTATATCTCTATCTATCTGTATATCTATACATCTGTCTATTTAATCTATATATCTATCTATATGTCTATCTTCCATATATCTATTTAATTGATTATATAAATAAATGACTAACTAACTGACAATCTATTTGTCTACCTTTTTAACTATCGGCTAACGTAACTGTCTATCTGTCTATCTCTTTTATGTCTGTCTGCTTGATTTACTATTTACCTACCTCATTGTCTGACTATCTGACTGTCTATTTGTTTGTATGAATGCATATATTTGTCTTTTTATATATTTATATATCCATCTATCTATCTATTTGTTTATCTAAATTTCTATCTATCTGTCTATCAATCTATATATATATATATATATATATATATCAATTTATCAATCTATTTATCTATCTATTTTTTTATTTATCCACCTATCTCTCTATTTATATGTGTGTCTATCTAAATATCTATCTACCTACCTATCTATCTTTGTGTCTATCTATTTGTCTGTCTATCTCTTTATCGATCTGTATATCAATCAATCAATCTATCTATCTAACTGTCTATCTATCTATCTATCTATCTGTCTATCTATCTGTCTATCTATCTATCTATCTATTTCTCTATCTATTTATATATCTATTTATTATTCTATTTATCTCATTCAATATACCTATCTGTCTATCTATTTATCTATTTGTCAATATAACTATCATTATATTTATCTATCTATCTATCAATCTTTCAATCTATCTGTCTATCTATCTATCTATCTGTCTATCTATCTATCTATTGTTCTAAATATCAATCCGTCAATCTATCTATCTATCTATTTATTTATATATCTATCTATCTGTCTATATATCTATTTATATATTTCTCTATATAACTATCTATTTGTCTGTATATCTATTCGTTTATGTATCTTTGTATCTATGTGTCTATCTATGTGTATATTTATCTATCTATCTATCTATGTATGTATTTGTCTATCTAGATGTCTATCAAATAGTGCATCTATCTATCAATCTATGTGTCTATATATCTATATATCAAGTTATCTATCTTTCAAACTGTCTATTTTTCTTTTTATCCATCTTTAGTCATTCTATCAACTTATCAATCTATCTTTCAATCTATCTACCTATTTATCTATCTATCTGTCTGTCTATATATTTATCATTTTATTTATAAATCTATTGATCTACCTATTAATCTATTGATTTATCTTTCCATTAATCTATCTATGTATCTATCTATATAACTCTCTATTTAACTATCTATTTTTGTTATATCTATCTATCTATATATTTTTTCTATCTATGTGACTATCTATCTGTTTATCTATTTGTCTATCTATATGACTATATTTCTACTATCTATTTGTTTATCTATCTATCTATTCATCTCTCTTTCTATCTATCTATGTATCTTTCTGCCCATCTATTTGTCTATCTATCTCACTATCAATCTATCTATCAATCTGTCAATAAATTTATCTCTCAATAAATTTATCTGTCAATAAATTTATCTAATAATATGTCTTTCAATATCTCTATCTACCTCTCTATATATCTTTATATCTATATGTCTATCAATCTATCTATCTATCTATGTATCTATCTATCTGTTAGTCTATCTATCTATCTATATATCTATCTATCTATCGATAAATTTATCTATCTATCTTTTTGCCCTTCTATTTGTCTATCTTAGTATTCATCTATCTATCTATCTATCTATCTTTATATTTGTCTATCAATTTTTGTATCTTTCTATCTTTTAATCTATCTTTTTCTCTATCTATCTATCTATTGATCTATATTTAAACCTATCTATATGTGTCTGTCTATCTGTCTATCTATTCTATCTATCTATCTCTCTATCTTTATATATTCATATCTATCTTTTTATCTATCTATTTGTCTAACTATATATCTTTCTATCAATCTAATGATTAGTGTATCAATCTATCTTTCTATCTAACTATTTGTCTATCTATGTGTCTATATATTGGTTTATCTATCTATCTATTTCATTGTCTATTTATTTGTCATTCTATTTTCTATCTATTTTTTATCTATATATCTTTCTATCTTTATATCAATCAATAAATCAATCTGTTTATCTATCTTCCTATCTATTTATCTATCTATTTGTTTATCAATCAATCTATCTATCTATCTATCTATATATCTATATATCAATCAATATATCAATCTATCTTTCAAATTATCTATGTATTGTCTATCTATCTAGTTTTCTATCTATCTATTTATATGTCTATGTTTCTATGTGTCAGTCAGTATTCTATCTGTCTATCTATCTGTCCATCTATCTATATGACTGTCTAGCTATTAGTTAGTATGTCTGTGATTTAGTCAGTTAGTCAGTTAGTCAATCTATCTTTCTATCTATTTTCCCATCTATCTACCTACCAGACTATCTACCTGCCTGAATAATGATTTCTACTCTATGTGTGTCTTTTTATCTATCTATGTTAACTACCTCCTATTTTGTCTCTCTGCATGACTATCTAATATCTATCTATTTTTTATATGTATATGTGTCTATCTGTCTCTTTATCTATATGTCTATGTATTTATCAATCTAAAAAGATTTCAATTTGTTTATCTATCTATCTATCTATCTATGCCATATTTTTCTTTATCAATCGATCTCTATCTATCTGTCTGTCTGTCTTTTATTTATCTATATTTCTAACTATCTATCTATCAAATTATCTGTTAATTTATCGGTCTGTCTATTTATCTATCTATCTTTTTATCTGTCTATCTATCTATATGTCTATCGCTCTACCTTTCTATCCCTATATCTATCTATTTATCTATTTGTCTATCTATCTATCTATATATCTATTATCTATCTATCTGTTTGTCTGTTTGTATATCTATCTATTTATCTATTTATCTATATACCTATCTATCTTTCCCTCTATCTATCTGTCAATCTATGTGTCTTTCTATCTACCTACTACCGATCTATTTGTCTATCTATGTGTTATTTATCTGTCTTCTATCTATATATCTATGTTTATCTATCTATTATCTATCTGTCTATCTATTTGGCCATCTATATTTATCTATATGTCTATCTCTATATCTAATTATTTGTCTATCTATCTATTATATCTATCTATCTATTTATCCATTTATCTATTTGTCATCTATCTATCTATCATTCTGTCTATATATCTATTGTCAATCAACTATCTAGCTAAATATCTATCTATATATAGATATATATAGATATAATCTTTCTCTCTCTATCTGTCTGTCTATATATTTGTCTTATCTATCTATCTGTCTGTATATCTATCATCTCACTATCTGTCTATATATACTTCTATCTATCTACAATTTGTCTATCAGTCTATCTATCTTCCTATCATCTATTTCTCTTTCTGACTATCCATTCTATCATTATTTACCTAGCTATTTACCTATCTATTTACCTATCTATTTACCTATCTATTTATATGATGAATCTTTCTGTCTATCTATTTATCTATCTATATATCTATCTAGCTTTCTATCTATTTGTCTATTAATCATCTGTCAATTTTTTTATCAATCTCTTCAATTAATTTGACTATATTTTTTTCTATCAATCTGTCTATCATTCTGTCTCTCAAACTATTTGTATATCAATTGATTTATCCATTATTCAGTCATTAATTATATCTAGTTAGTCTATATTTCTGTAGGTCTGTTTACATGTCTATTTGTTTGTCTTTCAGTTAGTCTGTCAATTGGTCTATAAGTCATTTAGTTATCTATTTATCTATATTTATTTGTTTATCTATTTGCTCGACTATTAAACTACCTAACCAACTTACTATATGTCTGGTTGTCTCACTACAAAAAAATGCCAAATAGCTCGGGAAATACCCGAGCTAAATACATTTTTTTGTTGCTAAATGGATATAATGACAGACTAACGATGGAACCATTCCCAAGCTCAAGTGCTTGTCATAAAATTAATAAGGAAATATATTCCCTAGCAAATTAGCAAAGGAATATTACCTAGCAAAACTTGAAAGGTAAAATTCCCTAGTTAAATTAGCGAGGGTAAATTCTCTAGCTAAATTAGCAAGGGTAAATTCCCTAGCTAAATTAGTGAGGTTAAATTCTATAGCTATTTTCATTCAAAAATTATTTCACATTTTTAATTATTTATACACAATTATTTATACTTAACAAAAATTAAAATTAGTTAATAAAATATTCTACTACAATATGTTACATAGTTAAAATAGAAACATAACAAAACTTGATTACATATTATTCTTCATCAATGTATCTAATGATAGTGCACAAAAGTATAATCTATTTCATGAAATTGATGATGCTTTCTCTCCCTCAGCTCCTCAAAATCTTTATACTGCTCTAGCACCCGAGCATGTCCCTCCATGCCATCTGCATTGCTTTTTTAGTTCTAATTTCATTTCCTCTCCACCTCCTATTCCTTCCTTGTATCTGCCTATGCCCTTTTGTATCTAGCTGCCTCTTCCAACACATTGTTTTAACCTTGTGATTAGTTTCTTGTATGATACTTGTTCATGTATGTATGTCCCTTTGTGTGTGTGTGTAAATACTGACACAGTACTTTCATGCAAATACAGATACAATCAAATGACAATAGAAGGGTAATAAAATAGGGCTTTAAAATACCCATATAATTCTCTTAGGGCATTGGTCAGCATCTTCTAGTTCTTTGTCTTCTAATACTCCTCTCAGATAAAGACATTATTACACCTGCTCAGGAGCATGATATCTACATTTAAAAACCAATAAGAACACAACACAATGCCTACTGATAAACAAATATACTAGCACATGCAATACCAACTACCATTTGCTAGAAATTTTACACAACAAGATAATCATGAGTTTAATTTTAAATTACTGAATCAAGATTTCCCCAAGATTCTATCAACTATCCATCAACATATTTTTCTTTGTTGGCTCAGGTTCAAGCATTAGTCCATGGTTAATTAAAAGAAAGTTAGAAAGGAGTTTTATATGCAATTAATATGTTTTAAATAAAAAATCCAAAATATGATGCTTGTTTGAAAATATTACCAAAGTAGTGTATCTGGAAATAGTGTGGCAATGGTCGTCATTATAAATGACAATCATTGCCATGCTATTGAATTTTAAAAAATCAAGACATTCATCAATGTCTACCTCACTTGATGATGCTGAATTTGGGCTTGAATTTGGGTTTGTCATGAGATCTAGTTTGGATCATTTCTACTTTCAATATTGCATCTTGGCCATATAGATTTCCAAGTGAGTGGCCAAAGTTTAGTTGGTGGTTTGATAAAGAAATGATGCAAAAATAATAGATGAATGAAGATGAATTTAACTTAATAGTTTTCTCTGGATTGAAATGGAGAAGCCACTTGTGGAAAGATCTCTTGTTTGTTGTGAAGTTGATAGGATCACTCTAGATCATGATTAAAGAAAAAAAGAAATCATTTAATAGGAAGAAGATGATATAGATACATACAAGTATGACAAGGCCATATTTCATATATATATATAAACAAATAGGCACCTTATCATCACCCCTCTTTTCTTCTTATACCGCAAGAGCTAAAACTGTAAACTTGAACAAGCAGAACCTATGAAAATGAACTCATTATTCCGAACTTGAGTTTATTTGTTGAAGTTAATGGAGCAATTGGGGCTGCATGTTGCACTTTTTGTAAGTAATCCAGTTTCAATCTTTGTCATCCATTGCCACTCTCACATTAGATGTGTTCTCTTGCACCCATTTTCTTCTTTTTATAACTTAGTCAAATGTGAGACTAGTGAAATACAAAGTATGTATGCACACATATATATAATAGTTGACAGACGATACATATGAATGAGTGTGTGGGTGTATGTGTGTATGTGTGTCTTTGTGGGTGTGTATTTGAGTCATTGATGGGCAGAGTAAGTAACTGATATATTGCACTAGAGAAATCTGAGAGAAAAAAGTAAAAAAAAATAGAATCATTTTACCCGTTGAGATTAAGACTAAGATTCAGGCTTCCAACTGAACAGTGACTAGATAAAGTTCCCAAATAGTCTCCATAGAGGGAAAGCCCTGCTTTTCACTTGATGTAAGTTGGACTGTGGTAATTCCCATGAGCCATACATTTCCAACCTCGCCACCTATCTGTAGATCAGACTTTGTATCTCTATGATAATGTACTCTGTAATGTTGTTACCTGCTTTCCAACCATAATTTGGCCATATATTAGAGACCCATTAAGATCACCCACATATAAAACAACTCTTCTTTTCGAATAATCATCTACGATGCACTTAAGCACCATAAATTTCCTGGTCAACATCTAATTTTGAATAATTCCTAAAGAGAACAGAGGAAATGTTACTAATCTAACCATTTCCATTTTCTCACTCACTCCTCTTATTATGCTCTCTATCTTTGCCACACACTCTTCTGTAATCACGATGTTTCTTTTCTTCCTCTCCATCACCTTTAAAACCCTCACCACATATTTGTTCTTTGTCAGTGGTTATAATGGCAAGTTTAAGTCCTTCCCCAATGGTTCAAATTGATTAAAAGAAAGAAATGGAGGAGGAGGAGAGTTGGCTACGGTGAGAGGTTTTATGGCTTCTTTCAGGTATGAATTTTTGAGAAATGGAGTGAGATTTGTAGGGGCAGCCAGGGCGGTGGATGTACTTCTGGAACAAATATTCATGGATGCGGCTTGTTCAACCTTGTTTTTCACTAGGTTGGATGCCACACACTCTTCTATTATTTCCCAATTCCTAGATTTTAAAATTTTTAAAATTTAATAGCCAACATTCACAATGCTGATCTTTGATTTTAAAATTTCATAGCATGGTAATGACCTTCATTCACAATGATGCAAATTGTCACACTGTTTCCAAACATATTAGTTTGGTAATATTTTACAAACTAGCATTATATTTTGGATTTTTTATTTAAAATATATTATTTCCTTACAAAACTAGTGAGAAAATGACAAACAAAAAGGAAAATAAAAGTTGAAATGACAATAGGCTACATGGTATTGAATTTTCCACATCTGTAGGTTCATATAGAATCTAGCGAAGCAAGGAAACCTAAAAGATACCAAAGAAACAATTGAGAAAAAAAATGCAATGCACACGAAAGAAACCAAGGTAGCTCACCTTTGTATTCCATTCCCCACTTGAGTTTTACAATGACCATATTCCTAGTCAAGTTGTTAAGAAAAGGTTTGAAAAATAAACCCTCTTAAATCTTCATTCAAATTATTGATATTTACTTGTGTGTGCGTGCAATACTTTGATATTTTTAAATAAATTCATTATAATTTGATTATTATATATTTTTCTAATAAATACATCTCCATTATAAATTGTGATCATGCATAAAACAATAATGTACATATAATAAAAAAAGATAAAAATAATAAAAAAACAATGTAAAAAATGGATGTTCATCTGATATTTTAACTTAATAAAGATAAAATTTACCCCAATTTCATGCATCATACACAATATTTACCCTAAGGTATATATCATGAAGTATGAGATATATACGAGGTCATGCACTGGTATGAAAATAAGTAATCTTGTCCAAGAATAGAAATTTTATTATTTTTACTACTTTTTGAATTATTAGATGTAACAATATAACCTTCATGATTTTTAGGGATAAAACTGTCAAGATATTAAACTCACAAATCTCAGACCTATGCAAGAGTCTTGTGTGCTAGGCAGTACCTTTATGCCTTTTTTTTTACTTTTGTTATACAATAATCAACCCTAATTTTCAAAAGAATGCACATATGTTTTTTTATTTTTTTTGCATCTATACACATTTGTGTGTGTGGTGTGTTTTTATTTATTTATTTACTTATTTATTATTTATTTATCATGATTATTGTATTTGTTATTTTATTTATTTATTTGAGCACTTAACTTGTAGGATGCCCCAAACCATACCATACACATAATATTGTGTATACTTGTATACATTCATACATAAATACATACATACATACATATATATATATATATATATATATATATATCATGATTATTAAGTATTTACTTTAGTTTTTTTTTATTAACTTGGGAGCATTTGACTTGTGGGGTACCACAAGGCACAAACTTATAAAATAATACTTTTTTTTATTATTTTTCTTACAAGTATACACTTCAACACACACACAACACACACACACCCACACACACACCCACACAAATTCCTAAGATTGTAATTCAAAATCCATTTTTGATTTTAATAAATTTTTTTTATTTTTTTCTTTTTTCTCCCCCCCCCCCCCCCCCCTCTCTCTCCTATCATTCATGGCAACCATAAACCAAAACACAAGTTCATAATAAACTTTAAAAAAGCTAAAGTTTTTTAGATCCTACACGAAATTGACGGTGGTGTTCATAACACTCATCATGTTAGAATTTCATTAGAAAATATGATGCCATATGTTAAAGTACGGACAATAACTCTGTCACCTCCTCGGTGCTGCTGGAAAATCCACAATCGATCAGGTAGAGCATGATCCCTCTAGGCCTCTCCTCCAGTGAGGATTCAATTCTATCTTCACAAAGAAAGTCGAGTAGCACATATATTGATGCCATCCTTAGAGAATCTTACAATCCACCAATTGAAATAACTAATCCTGACATCACTGCCTTACTATAACAAAGAAATTTGAGTAGCTGCACGAAACAATAATAACAAGTGGTAGGCACCTGCAATGAAGCACACCCATTGTGAAGTAAAAGAAAAAATGAAAACAAGCAAGAGATCATGAAGATGCTGATACACATGCTCCATAGCATATCTACATTGTATGGAACAATCTGCTCTAGTTTATCCCTGAAAGGTATGCACTTGACTAAGGTCTTCTTACTAGGCAGAATCCTTTGCAGAGTTCTTCCATCAACCTCGTGTAATCTATCAATCTTCTCCACAGGTTTCTTAGCACTGCTAGTCACCATATTCATTGCCATGTCTTCATCAAAGAACATCACTGCCTCGACGTCTTCCACATTTTAAGCTACTAGATGTGATTTTGAAGAAGAAGATGATACATCACAGAGAATGTTAAGCACACACCTCAATACCTTCAATGTGTTCTTCACGAATCCACTAACCAACATCTCCACTGTTATCGATAGAATAGTCATCCAGAGCTTCAAATTAACTAGCCATTACCTTTTCCTTAATCAGATAATAGATGGGTAAGTGAGAACTAGGAGCCAGTCTTTCATGGGCAAGTGTTTGAGACGGAGAGATGAGCCCTCTAATAGCATTAAACCTTGCTTCGACATCTTTGGTCTCGTCGTCACCCTGCACCTTAATCTCATAGATCTTGAAGACAACCTCTCACCATTTATGAGCCAATAACCCAAAAGGAAGAACTCTTAGGGCTAAAGCAAAGCCCCTTCTAATAGCAGTGTTTTGATCATAAAATTATTGTAGGTACTTTGAGGTCACACCGACTGCATCACCATTATATACAAGAACCAGGTATGCTCAAACAAAGGGTTTAAGAGCACTAATAGCTATGTTCTGTAATGTTAAAAGGGGAAGAAGATAATGGAGCTATAATGATATAACGGGTCATGTTGGAAAGAAATTAACTTGCAAGGTGTAGGACCACTTGTATTTGAGGGTTGGGATGCCTCAAGTTCTCATCGAAGGTATCAAGCAGACTTTGTGTTATCTTCTCGGATATTGGTAAATGACACAATGCAATACATTATACCAATTGGGAAATAGTGGAGCGCATCATCTCTCTCCCATTACCTTGATAAAGACAAGCTTTCTCAATTGCACCAACTATGCTAGCTACATCTTTTTGCTTATCTACAAAAGAGAGTTTTTTTTTCAAATGGTCTCGTTCATTGTTTTATTCCAATAAAAACTAAATATAGTAATAAATACTTTTATATATAATGTCATTTGATTATATAATTATACAAGTATTTAGATATAATCTTTGTGTTTAAAATATTTTTATAAATGTTACTTATATATAATTATATATATGTAACACTTTTATAAATATTATATAGTATATATATCACATTTATATAAACATTATAAATATTATATATTTATATAAAAATAAATGTGTTATATAAAAGTTTACAAAAATGTATAAAAATTTAATATGTTATATAATTATTATATAAAAAATTATATAAATGGATAGTTTTATGTAAATGTTGTATAGATATTTTTAAACATTAATACATATGTATAAATATTTATATATAACATTATATATTTCTATCAACATATCAGTGTTTATATATAATGTACTACATGTGTGTGTGTGTGTGTGTGTGTGTGTGTGTGTATTAAAGTATTGACATTTATATATAATGTCATGTGAATATATAAAAGTATAAAAGTTTATATATAATGTTATATGTTTATAATCTTTTTGGAGACAACAAATTTAGAACCCAAAAACATTAAGTTTGTTTTTTTTAAGTTATAGAGGCAGAAAAAATTAAGAATAGTTTTTTTTATTAAGTTACAGAAGCAGAAAACTATATGCAAATATTTAGTATTTGAAATCAATAAAACCCTAAAAATTTAAACAGTAAAAGAACAAAGTTTACACAGACTATTTATTGTTTCATTAATGCTGTAGAGTCAAAATCATATAAGTGATATAAAAATAGAAGAAAAAAGAAGAAAATTGGGGGAAAATAAAAAAAAATCAAACCCAAATATTCTGTAAAAACCAAACTCCACTAGTGGTAATCAAATTGAGAGAGACAGAGATATGTATATAGCATTCCGAAGAAGTAAAGCAATGATAATATTATTGGTAACAAGAAAAAAAAGATTTTATAGGTTGCTCCCATAGTCCCATTTTGATTCTACTCTCTTCGTCGTTCACTAAAAGAAAAATCCCATATAGCTAAGTAAAATTTCCTAGCTAAATGGGAATTTTCAATCACTAAACAGGATATAGCAATGGATTAATGATGGAATTATTCACAGTCTAAATTGTTCGTTGCTAAAATTTAGTGAGGGAATGTGTCCCTAGCTAATAATTTAGCGACGAAAAAATCCCTAGCAAACAAAATAATTTTCTAGTTAAATTAGCAAGCTAAATGAGAGTTTTCACCGCTAAATGAATATAATGACGGATGTTTTTCCAATCTAATGTGCTCATCGCTACATATTAGTGACGGAAATAGTCCTTAGCAAAATAAATTTAGCAACGGAAAAAATCACTTGCTAAAATAAAATATCCCTAGCTAAATTAGCTAGGGAATATTCCCTACCTATTTTAATTGCAAACTATTTTAAGAATTTAATTTATTTTATAATTTTTTAATTAAACAATTTAATATATTTATATTAAATTGAATAAAAATAGAACCTATAAATGATAATTTATAATTAACAAAAATAAAATCATTCAATAACTTATTTTAATACAATATTTTACATATTTAAAACAAAAAAAATAACAAAATTTTATTACATCTTATTCATCAATATATCTACCGACAGTGCATAAAGTATAATCTATCCATGCATTGACGTTGATTTCTCTTCCTTTAGTCCTCCGATAGCCATTTTTCTGATGTGACAAAGCTGTCTGAGTCACGACATATCAAGTCTATTAAAAATCCCTTCACTTATACAAGCTTTGTATAAAGAATAATGCGGTACCATATTTGTAAAAAATTTAAACCACTCAAACAAATCAAAATAAATAAAAAAGTTATGTTTTGATAAATATATAATACTATAGTATATATGTACATATATACTAGCATTTTACTCGTGCATATATTACAGTAGTATATGTACATAAAAACTATAGTATTATGTGTAGATATATACTGGGTACAAATATACTCAGTATATATGTTGATAAAATACTATAGTATTATTAGTATGTATATACAGAGTATATACGTACGTATATACCATGTTTGTTGCTATTGCTGCTACTCCCACTACTGCTACCGCTCCTACCATTGCAGCCGCTGCTGTTGCCACCGCCGCTGCTACTGTCACCGCTGCTGCTACTACTGCCATTGCCACTTCCGCCACTACCACCACTATCGCCACTACCACTACTGCTGCCACTAATAATAATAATAGTGGGGAGGGCGATGATGCTCGACTGATGAACTTCCATACCAACCACTCGTTTTAAGATTGAGTGAGTTTTTGATGAGACGGCGAGCTACTTCATCAAAATAGGACCCGATATTCTTCCTGGACTAGAATTGCACAACACTACATGAGCATCATTATCATCATCATCATCCTAAGCCCTAGTATAATTAGAACCAATCATTGTAGAACCAAGAGCAAGAAAACTTATTTACTTATACGTTCGCTTTGTACCATGTGATAATTGCATATCAACATAAATACTAAGATTTTTAAGACCAACCTTTATCTGCTTGGCCGGACAGGACCAGAAATATCTTCATCCCATAGCTTTTAGGAAATTCTAATATCCATGGCTTTTATTACCTACATTAGTAAGTAATGCACGATGATGACCAGACCAACCAGATCAATTATATATTAAAAAGTGTGTCTGTGTGTAAATGGGTGTGTATGTATGACAATATATATATGTCTACAAATAAATATATGCACCCACTTATGTATATACTTGGTATATACGTAGATATATACTCAGTATATATGTACATTTATACCAAGTATATTTGTATGTACATACTACAGTATTATATGCACGTATAAAAACTCACATAGCCTTGGATGACACACACACTTGTTCTTTAATGCAAATACACATGCCATCAAAGACAACAGTAGAAAATAATCTAAGACTTAAAAAATACGCATATAGGTCTCTCAGGCATGGTTAGCATTTCTAGTTCTTTTTCCTTTTGTACTCCACACAGATAGAGAACATTGTTACACATGCACATGGAACAAAACATACTATATTTAAAAACCAATAACGATAACAAGCAGTCACAGATCTCTACTGCGATGACCAGATGTGAACTATGATGATGCAGATCTTCACAAAATAAGAGTGTTACGAACAAACCTACATTTGCGTGGAATCAATTCTTTTGGTTCATCTCACAGCTTCAGTAGCTAAGATGTTGTTCTCAGCTCCATGGAGGACCAGCCAAGGCTTTTACATACCTATAATAGGTTAAAACTCTATCCAAAAAATTTGGGGATACACAAACATATTCACAGATATATAAAAATAGTTATTATATACATGAACAAACACAAAATAAAGTTGATAGTCATACAGCTTCAACACAAATTTAATTAAATAATTTAATATTTTTATATTAAATTGAATAAAAATAGAAACTATAAATGATAATTTATAATTAAAAAAATTAATTAATAACTTATTCTAATATAATATTTTACATAATTAAAACAAAAAAATAACATAATTTTATTACATATTATTCATCAATGTGTCTACCAATAGTGCATAAAGTATAATCTATCCATGCATTGACATTGCTTTCTCTCCCTCTGCTCTTCCTATCACTATTTTTCTGATGCGACAAAGCTATATGAGTCACGACACATCATGTCTAGTGAAAAATCATTTCACTAACACAAGCTTTGTATAGGGAACAAAGTGTTATCATATCTGTAAGAAATTTAAACCACTCAATCAAATCAAAATAAAAAATATTTTGATAAATATATAATACTAGTAGTATATGTACATATACTAGCATTTCACTCGTACATATATTACAGTAGTATATGTACATAAAAACTACCGTATTATGTGTACATATATACTGAGTACAAATTAGGACTTGATATATACTAGCATTTCACTCATACGTATTTCCCTGCCAACAACTCATTTTGAGATTAAGCAAGTTTTTGACGAGGTGGGATGCTGCTTCTCCCAAAATAGGACCCGATATTCCTCCTAGACCAGAATTACACGGCACTACATGAGATTCATCATCATCATCATCCTAAGCCCTAGTACAATTAGAATCAATCATTGTAGAACTAAGAGCAAGAAAACTTATTTACTTATATGTTTACTTTGTACCATGTGATAATTACATATTAACACAATTACTAAGATTTTTAAGACCAACCTATTTCTGTCTAGCTGGCCTGGACCAGAAATATCTTCTTCCTAAAGCTTTAGGGGAAATCTAAGATCCATGGCTTTTATTACCTGCATCAGTAAGTAATGCATGATGATTACCAGACCAACCCGAGGAATTATATATTCAAAAGTGTGTCTGTGTGTAAATCTGTGTGTATGTATGACAATATATACATGTCTGAAAATAAATATATGCACCCACTTTGTATATATTCGGTATATATGTACGTTTATACTACAATATAAAAGTAGATATATACCGAGTATATATGTACGTATATACTACAATATAAAAATACTTATATACCGAGTATATAAATACGTATATACTGTAGTATATATGTATGTATATACTGAGTATATACATACAAATATACTCAGTATATACAAACATATATACTCGATATATACTTACTTATATACTAAATATATACAAAGATATATACTCAATATATATGTACATTTATACCAAGTATATATGTATGTATATACTTTAGTATTATATGTACGTATATATACTCACATAGTCTTGGACGACACACACACTTTTACTTTAAAGCAAATACACATACCATCAAAGACAACATAAGAAAATAATCTAGGACTTAAAAAACACGCATATAGGTCTCTTAGGCATTGTTAGCATTTCTTGTTCTTTTTCCTCTGGTACTCCACGTAGATAGATAACATTGTTATACCTATAAAACAGAGCATAACATATTACATTTACAAACCAATAACTGATAACAAGTAGTTGTAGATCTGAAATATGACGATGTAGATATGAACTGCAACGACGCAGATCTGAACTACGATGATGCATATCTAAACTGTGATGACACAAATCTACACAAAATAATAGTGTCAAGAACAAACCTACTTTTGCATGGAATTAATTTGTTTGGTTCATCTCACATCTTCAGAAGCTAAGGTGTTGTTCCCAGCACCATGGACGACTAGCCAAGGTTTTTACATACCTATAATAGACTAAAACTCTACCCAAAAATTAGGGGACACACAACCATATTCATTATATATAAAAATAGTTATTATAGACATGAACACACATAAATTAAAGTTGAAAGTCATATAGTTTCAACACATTCGTAATTGTCACATGTGGCTCGACTTATGAGCATGAAGTTAGAAAATCATATGTCTGAGAAATTATTTGATCAGGTGATAGAACTATTAAAGTAGATTATTCTGGATAATAATTTAGTCACTAATAACTTTTAATACAACAGCAAATGACCTATATGGACTCACAGTTAGCAGGCTTGACATGATGGATAACATTCCTAGTTCTAGTAGAGAAACCACATAAGAGAGTCTAGAACAATTGCACCAGCTAATTATGAGGATGATTTTGTTTTAAATGATGATGAAAGAATGTTATGTTTTTGTTTTAACCATGAGACTTTAGTATCAGAATTATTTTTGAACTATTTTTGATTTTTGTTAATTTTAAAGAACAAGGAATCGAAGAAAAGGAGGAAGAAAATGAGATAGGTAAAAGTTTTTTAGGGTTAAATATGTCATGGTGAAGTTAATTTGTAATGTGTCTAAATAAATATTAATGCTTCATAGCTTTTGATGATGAATCAAAGCCGAGAGAGAAGAAAAAACTTCCACTATAAGAAAAAGCCCAGGTGGCTAGGGAAATTTTCCTAGCTAAATGGGGGTTTTCCATCGCTAAACAGGAAATGACGATAGATTACTGACGAAAGTTTTATCAAGCTAAAGTGCTCATCCCTAAAAATTAACGAGGGAAAGAGTCGCTACCTAAAAAATTTTAGAGATGGAAAATTTCCTATCTAAAATAATGATTTTTCTAGCTAAATTAGCAAGAGAAAAATCCATGGCTATTTTCATCTCAAAACTATTTTCAGAATTTAATTTTTTTTTCAAAAATTGTAATTGAATAATTTAATATTTTTATATTAAATTGAATAAAAACATAAACAATATATGATAATTTATTATTTAACAAAAAAAAATCATTTAATTAATTATTCTGATACAATATTTTACATAATTTAAACAAAAACATAATAATTTTATTACATTTTATTCATCAATGTATCTACCGATAGTGCATAAAGTATAATCTATCTGTGCATTATCATTGCTTTCTCTCCCTTAAGCTCCTCTGATCACCATCTTTCTACTATGACAAAGTTGTCCAAGTCGCGGTGCATCATGTCTAGTAAAGAAATCCCTTTACTTATACAAGCTTCGTATGGGAAACAATGTGGTACCATATCTGTACGAAATTTAAACTAGTCAATAAAATCAAAATAAATAAATAAATAATATTATGTTTTGATAAATATATAATAATGTAGGTTATATGTACATATATACTACAATGTATATGTACATATACTAGCATTTCACTAGTTACATATATTACTGTAGTATATGTACAGATAAACTATAGTATTATAAGTACATATATACTGAGTACATATATACTTAGTATATATTTACATATAATACTAAAGTATTATATGTACATATACTCAGTATATAAGTATGTATATATTGAGGATATACATACGTATATACCAAGTATATACATACATATATATTGAGTATATATATGTGTATATTCTCAGTACATACGTACATATATACTGTAGTATATATGTACGTATATACTTGGTATATAAGTACTTATATACTATAGTATATACGTACAAATATATTCAGTATATATGTACATATATACTGAGTATATACATAGGTATATATGGTATATACGTAGGTATATACCATATATACGTAGGTATATACGCTATATACGTAGCTATATATGGTATATACGTAGGTATATACTTCTACTTTTTAATGCTTTTATGTATCAAAATATACCATATGAGACTCTATTTAGTTTTAGTGTCCCTTTATGAAGACAATTGCAGGACTCTCAAATCTTACTCTTCCTCCTACAGCTCTGCCCTACTTATAGATGGGAGTGTGACTTTGATCGTCACTTATTACATGTATGGCTATCACAAAATTTAGAAATGGGTTGCCAACCTTGATGTGATAAACTGAAGGTTAGGAAAGGGTCGTGGACTGCTGAAGAAGATGAGAAACTCATCAACTTTATCCTCACCAATGGCTAGTGCAATTGGGGAGCCATCCCAAAGCTCGCCAGATTACCACGGTGTGGCAAGAGCTGCCGCCTTCACTGGACTAATTATCTTCGCCCAAGCTTAAAAAGAGGACTTCTTACTGTCTGTGAAGAATAGCTGGTCTTCAATTTTCATGCTCGTCTAGGCAACAAGTGAGCTTAATTTCTCTATTTTTTGCTTCACGCACACACAATCATATATTGACAACCCCATACTTTGATCATCATATGTAAACAGGATTTTTTTGCTTTACTTTAACATGTAAACTAATGATAATTTAGTACTAAATTTTTTTATATGTGCCAACTAAATTCACAGAACACCTAGGAATTCAATGAACTATTTTGTTTTGTTTTGTTTTGAACAGTAGTAGGGCTGTTGTAACTAGATTCTGGTCAACTCATATATCCATAACCCCATCGGAGAAAAAATCAAGTTTGGGGTGAAATTTTTTCTGGCGTATGCATATGCTCGGTATATACGTACGTATATACTACAGTATATACGTACGTATATACTCGATATATACGTACTTATATATTGTAGTATATACATACATATATACTATAGTATATACATATGTATATACTTAGTATATACGTACTTATATACTATAGTATATATGTACGTATATACTACAGTATTATATGTACGTATATATAATCACATAGCCTCGGGTGACACACACACACACATGAGAAGAATTAGTAAAATAAATCATGAGAAAGATAAACATCTGCTTATCCCTAAATTGCCACGAGAAAGAATAATACCATCTGCTTCTAAGAACAAATAAAGAAAAAAAGTTTGATTTAAAACAAAACAATTTTATTTTATTGTTGCACTTATATAAACATCCATATTATTTGCCATGCTAGAATGTACAATAAAAGACCACCATCTAATCATGTATAAAAACTAGTGGCTAAGCTAGAAGGAGCAGGTTCATATGCCTTTGAGAATTACTATGGAAACAACTATCCTCCACATTTTCAATCTTGGCAAAAATCTGGGTTTGACAGAGGTCTCCAAGCTGAGATAGATACTCATGGGCCTGTGCTACACCACATAATTGTTTCACACATAGAATGCATCAATAAATAGCTTCACAAAAAAATATCACTGGTGGAGCTTAAAAATATATTTAAAGAAAATAACATGCACAAACACATACATATAGATGATGGATGTGTGTGTGGATAGTTTTATGCATGCAAACATACACACCTATATATAGATGTAGCATGTTAGGGTATACCTAATTTCATGCAAAAGAATGAATAGTGCAGAAAAATATAGGCCGTGTCTTTTTGTGTTGCCGAGTGTTTCATCCAAAGATAATAGATCTCAAGTTCAAAACTCAACAGATAATGCATCTCTGGTTTTCAAGGATAAGATCATCAAAATATTAATATCTCTCAAACCTCAGGCTAAGCGGGAGACTTTTGCATTGAGTAAGATCTTTATTAATAAATAAAAATTATGAACTCAACTAATGCAAGTTTGAGAAAAATATTCCAATAATTATAATTTTGTTGATTATAAAAAGATGATTTTGTGGTAAAATATATTTTACAAAGAAAACTTTTGTGGAGGGGCTAGCACAAAATTATGTACTACAAAATTATTGAGAAAATGTTTATGCACTAATAAGAGTTGATAAACATATTCTCAATTTTTAGAGATTAGAAACAACACATTAAAGAAGCTTCTCTGCTACAACAACCTATGATTCTTAAAATGACTATACAATAAGAGGAAGAATTGCATCATTAGAATTACATGTCAAACATTCTTAGAGTGGTGGGTGTATGACAAGGAGAGAAAATCAATTTTATTTTGCACACCTCAAGTGCTGATAACCTTGAACACAACCAATACATAACAATGAAAATGTAAGCATTCTTCAAATTCCAAAAGTGAAATCAATGAAATAGATTGACCATCCTATCTTGAGCAGAATGTGTAGGCAGCTTGATGTAAATTTGAGAAACATGCAAGGTGAACAATTAGCCTGCCAAAGTTGCAGAGTTATTTATCACACAAACCACATCATTTTCTCTCACCTCGGATACCCTACTTGTTCACTCAAGCACATGAGATGTACGTGAGCATGAAATTTTTTTGGGATTAGAGCATTCTAAATCATTAACCCATTTTAATGCTATAGGCACATGCTAGACAACCATGAAAGTTGTTCATTACCTCCGGCCACACTAAAGTAGTTTTGCTTCCTTTGAACAAGTACTGACTAATAAAAATGGTGTTCTCTGGTTGAACAGCCTGCAAAGAAAGAAACAATTTTTTCTATAGTGAAAAGAATAAATAAACACCAAATAAAATAGTGACACAAAAAATTCAAATCTTTCAAATGAAGTACAGATAGAAAATTAACAATAAAAATTTGAAGGAAAATAAAGGATTTGATGGGTCTCCACTTCTAGTGAGGGCATATATATTAATCAATATATAACAATAAGTTACAAGGAATGCCCTACCAAAATAAAACTCGGCAATGAAATCCAATCAGTTCTCATTGAAAAGAAAACCTAAGAAAAAGGAATACTAAGTACTACCAGACATTCTAACATTGAGGCATCTAGAAATGGTGTCGATTATTCGAGACTTGGGGCCTAACGTATCGACAATCTTTGTCATTGCAAGGAAGATATTCTACAATGCAAAAAACAAAATCAAAAAATTGCAGCTCTTAACAAGCACATTAAAAGCAATAATAAATAAGCCATGAAAAACTTACGAGGTTGGATTGCTCACGAATGGATCTCATCCCTATGGATACCTCGAGAAAAAGATGACTTGAGTTCATATTGACATCTTAATTACCTATTAAATAACACAATACCAATTTCCCTACAAAAGATGTGATATGGTGCCTTCAGAGTTTGTGAATGAGCCAGTGGAAACCAATAACCACCTTCCTGTTTACAAACAACGTCACGAAGAATGCCAAAAAGGTTGGCTGAACAAGTCCCACAGGTCACAGATGAAAGCTGTCAGCGTATAGACTAAAGAAGAGAGCAACCAATGGCCTATTCCCACATGAAATGTCTAAATTCTAATGTCTCAATTTATTTATTATTAATATAATATGAAATAATTATAAAATAATAAAATTTCAATATTTTAGTCATTATAAATTTTTATCTTAGAAGTGTTCATTTAATAACAACACTTAGATATTTATTTTTTTAATCACCAAATTTTTTTTGATGTAATTAAAAATTCTATGTATTAATCTTTAAATATCAATTTATTATCTTTTAAATTTTATGAAAATTTTGAATTTTTTTTTAATTCAAAATTTTCAAATCTTTTAGTCATTATTTTTTAAAAGATTCACTATAATCATAAAAATATTTTATAATTATAGGAATAATATTAATATTTACTTTCTTATTTATTAATTCATATATTTTTATAATTTTTTATTTAATCAAAGAATTGTTTATTTTAGCATTTTATTAGTAGTTATTTTTATGTATGTTTATTTTTTAATTAAAATATTTTCAAATTTATTATAATTAAATAATACATTATATATTGTTTTTTTAATACAAATATTTAAATATCATAGTTAAAAATATCAGAAAAATATTTTGTATTATTTTTTAATTAATTTTTTATCAAAAAAATAGTTATTTTAGTCTTATTTAATATAAATTTTTATTCGTATTTATATACTTATAAAATTTTTTTATAATATCCTATTTTTATAATTATACGAGGAGACTGTATCTTTCATGGATCGCTCATCTATAGATAATGACATACCTTTAATATAGACAATTACAAAAAATATTAAAATAAATAATGCTAACAAAATTAAATTATCATAAATTTGCAACAAAAATTATCAAAAGCACAAATAGCTAGGGAAAAATCTGTAGCTAAATGCAGATAATTATATATAAAATTAAAAAATTATTGCTTCAAATTATATATAAAATTATAAAAAAATAAATTCAGATAATTATTTAGCGACAGATTTTGTATCGATCTAATTAGATAGGGAAATTAGTCCCTAATTCCATCACTAAATTCCTTGCTTTTCTTTGCATGGAATTTACGAAAATATTAGTGATGGATTTTGTCTAGATCTAAAAATATTTTTATTGAGTATTTATCAATTTAGAGAATATTCATAATATAATTTTTTTGATAGTTGGTTTGGTGTCTACATAAAAGAAAAAGAATATTTATACATAATATTGATGTCAATAAAGAGATATATATTAAATTATTATAACGAAAGTGTTTTATATGTGGGATGTAAACTAAATTTGTTACATCTATAAAATTTCATTAAGATTCAATGTTAAGTTGATATTATCTTGTCATGGTTATAAATGAGCTAACAGGACAACTATAAAAATAGATACATTGATATATGCTATATATAGATAATTTTGTCTTTAAAATTGAAACTATTAAAAATTTAAATTGAAAATTAGATAGATAGCACATGTTTGAGAGTAAAAAATTTAAAAATAAAAGATTAAAAATAAAATATTTAATTTGTAACTTTAATTTTAAATTGAAAAAATCAATTTCTAAAAATATAATTATTTTCAAAATTTATGATTTATAATTCAAAAGAAAGATAATTTTTTATTAAAATATTAACTAATAAACTAAAACAATTGATCAAAATAAAGTATGATAGAAAAATATATGTTAGACTACAAAAATAAATAATATTAAAAAAATAATTAATTACTCAATTAATGATTCATAGTATTAACTTTTTATTAAAAAAAATATACATAAGATGGTTGTGATAGATAAGTGTTTGATAAGATGAATGTGCAACTTATTAATCTTTTTTAAGAGATGCAAACTGTAATAGAAAAATCTTCTTTGATAACTTATTAATCTCAACACTATATCCCTAATTTCAATAGAAAGAATTGATCAATAAGATAAATTTCTTACTTACCACATGAAGTTTTTCAAATGACTGCAAATTATTTTATATCTGTTGAATATGAACACATCATGAGAAGCAAATTATAAGACTATGAAATTTGCTTGTAAAACTTTTAATTTCATCATAAAAGACTACTAGACCACATGCCATTTTTGTATGGAGCCGGTGGGCTTTCTCTCGAGGTTTGAACACATTGTATAGGTTGGTATCATTAACAGATGGAGGAGGCTTCAAAATCAACCACACCCCATGACACCAGCCACTTAGCAAAAACATCAATAAGATGAAAATAATTCAAAACACAAATAAATAGCAAGTAGGCAATAGAATCTGTAAAAGCAACTTTCGTGATTCATTAACCACTAAAACTATTATTGATGAGTAATGTGAAAGAAGAATCAAAATGGTCAGGTTGTGCTGGAACTACCCATTATAGTGTGGCATATATGTTTAGTTATATGTTATTAAACATATAGTATATATCATTATAAATAATTATATATAGTTAAACATATTGTTATATATAGACTATTCATACAAGTAATTATAAGTAATTATACATAAATGTATACAAAGTTATAAACAAATATATAGATTTACATATATGTATACATATGTGTATACATAGTTACAAATATAGTTATATGTAATTATATAGAGTGTTATATAGTTATATAGATATTTATATATAGTTATACACATAATGTTAAACATTAAGGTGTATGTTGTTATACATGTAATTATAAATATAATTACATGTGGTTATAAATATAGTTACACATATAGTTATACTTATAATTATACATTTAGGTGTTTAGTTTTTTTCTTTTAATCTTATATATTTATACATATAGTTATGTATAGGCATATATATAGTTAAATACATTTGCATGTATTAATATATTAAAATGTATATTACATATATGTTGTTAATTATATATTTAAATATAATTATGTATAAAGATTTTATTGTTATACATATAGTAAAATACAATTATTTATAGTTATATGTTATTATTATACATATAGTATATGCCATTATAAATAGTTATATAAGTGAAAAATATAATTATATATATATATATATATATTCATACAAGTAGTTATATGTAGTTATACATAAATGTATACAAAGTTATAAACAAATATATAGATTTACATATATGTAAACATATATGTATACATAGTTACAAATATAGTTATATTTAATTATATTATGTTTTATATAGTAATACAAATATTTATATTTAGTTATACAAATATATAGTTAAACATAATGTTGTATGTTGTTATACATATAATTATAAATATAATTACATGTGGTTATACATATAGTTACACATATAGTTAAATGTATATTTATACATATAGGTATATATATTTTTCTTATAATTTTATTTATTTATACATACAGTTATGTATAGGCATAGATATAGCAAAATACATTTTTATATAATAATATATTAAAATGTATATTAAATATATGTTGAAAATTATATATTAAAATCTAGTTATGTTTTAAGTTTTTATAGTTATACATATGGTACGATAGAATTATTTATAGTTTATACATATAGTATATGTAGTTATAAATAGTTATATATAGTTAAACATATAGTTTTATATATATATATATATATATATATATATATATATATATATATATATATATTCATACAAGTAGTTATATGTAGTTATGCATAAATGTATACAAAGTTATACACAAATATATAGATTTACATATATGTATACATAGTTACAAATATAGTTAAATTAAAATATATGGAGTTTTATATAGTTATAAAAATATTTATATATAGTTATTGAAATATAGTTAAATATATAGAATTTTATATAGTTTTAAATATATAGAGTTTTATACATATAGTAAATATATAGATTTACATAATGTTGTTTTACATATAATTATACATATAATTATACATATAGTTATGCTTATATTTATACATGCAGGTATATATATTTTTTTATATAATTTAATATATGTATACATATAGTTATGTATAGGCATAGATATAGTTAAATACATTTTTATATGCTAATATATAAAATTATATATTTAATATATGTTGTTAATTATATATTTTTATAGAGTTATGTATAATATTTTTATTGTTATACATATAGTAAAAGATAATTATTTATAGTTATATGTTCTTATCCCTATAGGATTTTTAGTTATAAATAAATTTATATAGTTATAAATATAGTTATATATATATATATATATTCATACAAGTAGTTATATGTAGTTATACCTAAATGTATACAATGTTATAAACAAATAAATAGATTTACATATATGTATACATAGTTACAAATATAACTATATTTAATTATATAGTGTTTTATATAATTATACAAATATTTATATATAGTTATACACATAGGTTAACATAATGTTGTATATTATTATACATGAAATTATAAATATAGTTACATGTGGTTATACATATAGTTACACATATAGGCCTACTTATATTTATACATGCAGGTATATATATTTTTTCATAAAATTTAATATATTTATACATATAGTTATCTATAGGCATAGTTATAGTTAAATACATTTTTATATACTAATATATAAAATTGTATATTAAATATATTTTGTTAAGTATATAATTAAATATAGTTATGTATAATGTTTTTATAGGTATACATATTGTCAAAGACAATTATTTATAGTTATATGTTTTTATACCCATATTATATTTAGTTATAAATGGATTTATATTGTTAAAAAAATAGATATATATATATATATATATATATATATATATATATATATATATATATATATATATATATATATATATTCCTACATGTAGTTATATGTAGTTATACATAAATGTATACAAAGTTATAAACAAATATATAGATTTACATATATGTATACATAGTTACAAATATAGTTATATTTCGATATATAAAGTTTTATATTGTTATACAAATATTAATATATAGTTATACACATATAGTTAAATATAATGTTGTATGTTGTTATACATGTAATTATAAATATAATTACATGTGGTTATACATATAGTTACATATATAGTTATACTTATATTTATACATGCAGGTATATATCTATTTTATATAATTTAATATTTTTATACATATAGTTATGTATAGGCATAGATATATTTAAATACATTTTTATATACTAATATATAAAATTGTATATTAAATATATTTTGTTAATTATATATTTAAATATAGTTATGTATAATGTCTTTATACGTATACATATAGTAAAAGACAATTATTTATAGTTATATGTTCTTATACCTATATTATATTTAGTTATAAATAGATTTATATAGTTAAAAATATAGTTATATATATATATATATGTTAATATAAGTAGTTATATATAGTTATACATAAATGAATACAAAGTTAATTCTAGATTTCTAGCTTCCTATTCCTCTTTCATATGTTCTCATAAAATGTTTTGGTAAATGTGAAGATGCATTATCTCATTCTGATGTTGTATAGAAGATGTGGGACTATATAAATAAAATAATCTACAAGTATGCCAACATTCAGTGTCTTCACCTCCCCCCCGATGATAATCTATGGTGCTATTCTTCAATTTCAATTAATCGTTAAATTTTCTTATTTTTAAAAAGGATCCATCAAATAAAAAAAAAAGATGCGATGATAAGTTGAAATAGCTACTTCACTATAAGTCTTTCACTAGATTTGCAATCTCAAAGCTCTTATCTCCTCACTTCATGAAGAAGGAATAATGAGCAATTTTCGGGCACATGATTTTTTATATGTGTAGCTAAACCAGAAAAGATTTATTTGGTGGCATCGTTGTTCTTGATTCTTGTTTTGTTCTTTGCTTGGCTGACTAACCTAACCATGATTCTTCGCAGGACATCTGCTGTGCAAACATGGCAAATATTTTGGAAGTTGATGACTTCAAGTGTCACATGTCCATACAAGTTTTGGTATTTGATTTGGATTTTGTTTTTAATTTTGGTTTTAATATTGTTTTTTGATTTTGTTTTTGATTTTGATTTTGATTTTGATTTTTATTTCGAAATGTTTCTGTTGGGAAATGAGAGTTTATGTATCTATGTTGATGCAGTTTGAGCCTTAAAATTGATGCAGTTTAAGCATGCACCAAGAAGAGGAGAGCGAGAAGTGACCAGAAGAAATCCAGATTACTTCCTTTAGTGTGAGCCAACACAAATTGGTGCAGCCAAAATATCAATTAGCCAAAATATAACTCACACACTAAATCATTTTTTATTATTTTATTTTTAATTTTTCAGCACTATATTTATTTTGTACACTACCATAACACACTATTTTTATTCATGCCCACACATCCTCACAAAAAATGCCACACTACATGCATATAACTGCCCACAACTTTTCCACACACACATACACTCTGACACTATCACATGACACATGCCATACTGCTACAAGATGTGGCACCCTATTATTGCATGGCAGACTACAATGGAGGTCAGCTAACTTTTATTAGTTGTTCATATTTGCTCTAGATAATGACATTCAAATGGTGAAAATACTTGCTTTTATGCAACATAAATGCGATCTCATCAATATGAGCTATGGCGAGCCCACTTTAGTATGAAGTTTTACTTCTAGAATATGGTCATTTTATTGATATTGTTAATGAAGTTTAAGTTATAGCTATTAACAATTGATTCTCATGTTGTTCTATATTATGTGTTCCAAAGCCTAATTTTGATTGCCCTGAATTGTGAGTAAGTGGTGAGCAAGCACCATTATGTGTTTTTTAGTAGTACTAGCAATAGTTGTCCAGCATTAAGCACCGTTGGTGCCCCTGGTGGTACCACATCATGTATTCATACACTATTAGCTCTTGATTCTTTTTCAACAAGTTTGATTTAGCAAGATAATAGGGACTACTTGCAACCTATGATTACTCAGGAGCACGCCGTGAAGCTATGTGATATAAAATTTGGTATCAAGGCAGATGGTGATGAGCTAGACGGTAATGACCATTAACGTATGTGGGTTGCCTTTATACAATGAGAATTATATATTCACATTGTACATTTATATGTTCTATTAATTTATATATTAAGATTTTTAGATGGTAATGAGCTAAAGAGAGAGAGAAAGATATATTTTAATATTACATTTCATGTGTGCATACACATGTAATAGTCCACATGTTTGCATTGTGTGTGACATAAACTACCAAGGCAAGGAATTCCTAGCCTTGGTAGTGCCTAAGGCACATTCCTATTCACAAATCTTTATTTTTAAAAAAAATTTATAGTTTAATATGATATAAACATATTTACTGTGAATACTAGATCATGAGTTTTTAGATATGTGTTTTTAGATATGCGAGTTAAAGGTATTTATATCAAACAATGAATACTAGATAATTACTAAATGTGCATTTCTAACATTTCATAGGCGCCTAATGCCATTCCTCCCTTGAACTATGATTTTATGACATTTGATATTTTGGAATCTATTATTTTTGGTGATATCGTTGGCAATGAATATGATGTTATGGCTAGGGACATCAGGGTTGGGGATTTGAATCTATTGTTTCCGTAGTATATATGTACATATATACCGTAGTATTATATATAAGGTATAAGTTGTATTGAATAATTTTACCATATTTTATCAAAATAGAACTTTTTTTATCTATTTATTTTAATTTGATTTATTGGTTTAAATTTCATACGGATATGATACCATAATGTTCCCCATACGAAGCTTGCAGAAGTGAAAGGACATTAGAAAAGGGTTAAAGTTACATGCGAATATTTCACTTTCTCTCGTGGTCGCTCCCAATTCAATAATGGAGCTCTGCACTACATAGGCTTCATCAATGAGGTCGTTCATTCCCTATTTGTAGAAACATAGAAATTAAAATTTTACTAGACATGACGTAGGACGAATAGGATTTCTTGATAGCAGGAGAAAGATGGTGGTTAGAGGAGCTGAGGGAGAGAAAGCAACATCAATTTCACAAACAAATTAAATTTTATGCACTATCATTAGATACATTGATGAAGAAGAAGGTGTAATAAAATATTGTTATGTTTTTGTTTTAACAATGTAACAAATTGTATGAGAATAATATATTAACTACTTTTATTTTTTGTTAATTATAAATATTGGTTTATATTTTATGTTTTTATTCAATTTAATATAAAAACTTAAAAATATGTAATCAACTTTTTTGTAAAAATATAAAATTATAAAAATAATTTTGGAATGAAAATAGCTAGGGATTTTTTCCTCTCTAATTTAGCTAGAGACTTTTCTGTAACTTATAATTACAATCAAAATTAGCAAGAAAAAAATATAATTAGATAAAAAATTCTGACATTAAAAAATTTTGTAAGGAATTTAGTTTTCTCATTAATAATTTGCAACATGCACTTTAGCTTGGGATAATTTCTCTCGTAAATCCATCATTATTATATTTTTGTGATGGAATAAGCCCAAATTGCTAGTAAAATTACTATAACTATTTGGGCTTTTTTGTAGTGAGATAGATAGCTATATAGACTCAGTGATAGATAGATAAACATATAGATAGATAGATATATAAAGAGATTGATAGATATAAAGAAAAACAATTAGATAGATAGATAGATAGTTTGATAGATAGATAGATATACAGATAGTTAGTTAGTTAGATAATTAGATAGATAGATAGGTAGATAGAGAGATAGAAAGATAGACATATAAATAGATAGACAAATTGATAGATAGATAGATAAATAGCGAGATAGAGATATAGATAGATAGATAAATAGAAAGATATAAAGATATAAAGATATAAAGATAAATAGACAAATAAATAGATAGATAGATAGATAGATAGATAGATAGATAGATAAATAGAAAGATATAAAGATATAGAGATAAATAGACAAATAAATAAATAAATAAATAAATAGATAGAAATATTGATAGATTAGATAGATAAATAGATAGACAGACAGACAGATAGATAGAATGTTAGAAAAATAGACAAATAGACACATAGATAGATAGATAGATAGATAGATAGATAGATAGATAGATAGATAGATAGATAGATCAATAAATGATATACATATAGATAGATAGATAGATATAAAGATAAACAAATAGACAGATAGATAGATAGATAGACATGTAGGCAAATAGATAGATAGATAATAGATAGATAGATATACAGATAGACACATAGAACAGTGACACATACATCGATAGGCAGATTGAAAAATAAATAAATAAACAAATATAAAGATACAAAGATAGACAGATAGATAAATAGATAGAAAGATAAATAGATAGATAGATAAATTGAGAGATAGATAGATAGTCAGATAGATAAATAGAAAGATATATAGACAGATAGACACGTAGACAAATACAAAGATAGACATAAAAATAGATAGTTAGAAAAATATTTATATAGATAGAAAGATAGATAGATAAACAAACAAATAGGCATATAGATAGATAGATAGATATATATATATATATAATTATAATGATGGATAGATAGATAGATAAATGGGTAGATAGATAGAGAAATAAAAAGATAGGTAGATAGAGAAATAAATAGATAGAAGAAAGATAGATTGATTGATAATTAACGTAAAGATAGATAGGCAGATTGATAAATTGACAAATACATAGATAGATAGATAGATAGAAAGTTTGATAGACAAATTGATAGATAAATAAATAGATAGACAGATAAACATATAAAAAGATAAACAGATTGACATATAGACAAATAGATAGTTAGATAAATAAATAGATAGTGAGATAGACGAATAGATAGTAGATAGATAGATAGACAAAAAAATAGATAGATAGATAGGTAGATAGATAGATAGACATATAGATAGATAGATAGATTCACAAATTGATTGAAAGAAAGGCAAATTTATAGATAGTTATATGGATAGATCAATAGCTAGATGTACAAATATTGAGATGGAAAGATAAATACTAAAATAGATAGAGATATAAAAAGATAGATAGATAGATAGATAGAAAGATAGATAGATAGAGAGATATATAGACAGATAGGTAAATAGATAGAGTGATAAATAAAGATTTAAATAAATAGATAGATAGACATATAGACATATAAACATATAGGCATATAGGCAAATAATTAGAAAAATAGAAAGAAAGATAGATAGATATAAAGATAGTCACATAGACAGATAGATAGATAGACATATAGGTATAAATATAGATAGATAGATACACAAATAGATATATAGATAGATAGATATTTAGACAAATAGATAGATAGATATTTAGAGAAATAGATAGATAGATGATAGATAAACAAATAGAATTACAGATAGATAGACTTATAGAATGAATGGCTAATCGATATAAATATAATAAGATATTTTGATAGATAAACAAATAGATAGTTAGATAGTTAGACAAACAGATAAATAGATTGATAAATTGATAGATTAACAAATAGACAGATAGCCAAATAGACATATTCACATATAGATAGATAGACATATAAATAGATAGATTGGTAAACATACACATAGAAAGATATACATATAGTTAGATAGAGAGATAGATAGAAATACATATTGATAGATAGATAGAAAGATAACTAAATAGATATAAAGATAGATAGATAGATAGATAAATATAAGATAGATAGATAGTTAGATAGATAGAATGAGAGATTGACACATTAATCTAAATATATATATATATATATATACACACTCACATATATATATATATATATATACATACATACATACATACATATATATATATATATATATATATATATATTGATTGAATGAATAATAAATAGATTTATAGATATATAGATAGACAGATAGATAGACATATAGACACAAAGACAAATAGAGAGATAGATAATTAGATAGACTAATAGACATATAGAGAGATAGATAGCTAAACAAATATACATACATATAGATAGATAGTTAGACCAATAGATAGATAGACAGATAGACATATAAAAATATATATAGATAAATAGATAAATATATTGATATATATCTATATAGATAGATAGATTGATTATTAGATAGGTAAAAAGATACATATATAGATAAACAAATAGAATGATAGACAGAAAGATATATAGATACAGCAATAGATTGATAGTTGAAAGAAAAATAGAAAGATAGAAAGATAAATAGATAAATAGATATAAAGATAGATAGATATACATATAGATAGATAAATAAATAGATTGAAAGATAAACAGATAGAAAATAGACACTTAGATAGATAAATAGATAAATAGATAAATAGACACATAAACATATATATATATATATATATATATATATATATATATATATATATATAGAAAAATAGGCAGATAGGTAGATAGGCAGAAAGAAAGAGAGACATATAAACTGATAAACATATAGAAAGATAAACAAATAAATAAATAAACTAATTGGCATATAAAAAGATAGATAGATAGACATATAAATAGATAGACTAATAGACTCATAGACAGAAACACGATTATATACCTAGACAGATAGACAAATAGATAGTTACATAGTTAGATAGATATAAAGAAAGAAATATAGATAGATAGATACATACATACATATATTTACAAATTGACAATTTGATATCTACATAGTTAGATACATAAATAGATAGACAGATAAACAAATAGTCAAATAGACTAATTGATAGATTGACAAATAGACTTATAGACAGATATAAGATAGAGAGATAGATAGATTGATAGATTGATTGATAGATAAATACGTAAGAGATAGATAGATAGGCAAATAGATAGATAGATAGATAGACAAATAGATTGTTAGATAGAAAGATAGGTAAAGAGGTAGTTAGAATGTCAATAGACCGAAAGACAATTAGAAAGCTAGATTGATAGATAGATTGATAGATAGAAAGTAAGATATTAGAAAATTAGATTGTTACACAGAAAGATAGATAAGTAGATTGATAAGTAGACAGATAGACAAATATATAAAAAGACATACAATTATTTATAGATAAACATATACAAATAGACAAATAGACACTTAAAAAGATGAATAGATATATAGATAGATAGAGGTATAGATATATTGATAGACAATAGTTAGACATTTAGGCAAATAGACAGATAAAAATTTAATAAGAAATATAGATAAACAGGTTGCAATATAGATAGATAGATATATAGATAGATAGACTAATATATTGATTGACATATAGATTGATAGATTAAATGATTGAATGATATATAGGTAGATTGATTGAATGATATATAGATAGATAGATAAGCATATATAAACACAAACAGAAAGACATATAGACAAATAGATAGACTGATAGAAACATAGAACTGATAGAAACATAGAAAAATAGATAGATAAAAGATTGATAAATAGATAGATATTTATATAGATAGATAGATAAATATATAAGCAAAAATATAGTTACACACACACCCACACACACACACACACACACACACACATATATATATATATATAGAAAGTCAGTTATATAGATAGAAAAATAAATTGATAAATAGATAGACCAAATAGAATAATAGATAGATTGACACTTAGACCAATAGATTGATCGATGATAAACAAATAGAAAGATAGGCAGATATACAGATATATAGATAAACATATAGATAGTTAGATTGATAAACAGATGGATAGATAAACAGATTGAAAGATAAATAGACCAAAAATAGATAAATAGATAGATTGATTGATTGATAGACAGATAGATCTATAGACATATAGGGAGATAAGTAGATAGGTAGATAAAAAATAAATAGACTGATAGCCATATAGTCAAATAACAAGATAAATCTCAACAAGAAGATAATTCTTTGTGTTTGGATATGTATATATAAATATGTACATATACTTTAGTGTATATTTACATATACACATATACTGGTAAATACTTGTACATATATACAAGTATATATGTATATGTACATATACATATATACATGTATAAATGAACTAGTATTTACATTAAAGTAGAGCTTAAATGCTTATTATGGAGCACGAACATCAAACAACTATATATTCTGCCATAATCATTAAAAAAAGGAACAAACACCTTAACCAGGGTTGCAAAAATCATCTTTGTTTGTTCAAAATTGCATCGAAGCTAGAAGCACAAGGCACAAGAAATTTGCAACTATATTTTATAGGATAAAAGTTCAATACATACATACATACATACATATAGTACATAAAATATAATCTATTCTTTAAATTGATGTTGCTTTCTCTCCCCCAAGTCCTCTGGTCACCATCTTTCTACTACGACAAAGCTGTCTTAGTCGTGGTGTTTCATGTCTAGTAAAAAATCCCTTCACTTATGAAATCTTCGTATGGGGAACAATGTGGTACAATATCTGTATGAAATCTAAACCAACCAATCAAATCAAAATAAATACATTAAAAAGTTTTGTTTTACTAAATATATAATACTGTAGTATATATGTACATATATACTAGTATTTCACTAGTTACATATATTACTATAGTATATGTACATATATACTATAGTATTATATGTACATATATACTATATACATATATACTCAGTATACATGTACAATATAATACTGTAGTATTTTATGTACAAAAACTATAGTATATTTATAGATATATTGAGTATATATGAACATATATACACAGCATGTACGTACAAGAGATATACTAGCATTTATCTTATATGTACATATAAGAGAAACCTCTCATTGAACCGAGAAACTATTACAGAATGAGACTCTGTTCTAAATCTCTCATGACCATCCTAAAATCTTAGGAACAATAGAGATTCTAATTCAACAATCAAAGAATGCATATCAAGTTTTTGTGTAAGCAAATAATGAGCAATAAAATGCAACTTGCCATGACCATGGTATACAAATACATGAGTGATGATAGGATTCGAAGAAGTAAAACAACTTAACCACCACCTTTCACATTTTCAATCATTTCTTGCAAAAATATTTGGAGTTAAGGCTTCAAAATCCTACACAATTACAATGGCAAGAAAGGAGTTATTAGCAGTTATGAGAATCTAAAGCATAGTATCTAGAAAAAAAGAAAAGTAGAACCTGCAAAATACACATGCCATAAGTATTTCCTAGAATTCTTTCAGAATCCTTGTACAATCAATATGAAACAACTCCGTCTTCATGAAACAAAGAGAAGGGATTACCTTTTTCTAGGTCAATCAGTTTATTCAGCATTGGCTTTTTAATTTGTTTTGCCTGTTTTATCTTGTAGCATCATCAAGCAAGCATCAAATTCAAACAGAAATAAAAAAATAGTCTAATTTCTTAGTGAGCATGGAATCAAATTCAGTATGTACGTATATACTACACAATGGTTGAAATACCATTTACAATATCAGAATTTATCTTTTATCTTCAACCAAAGCTGTAGCTTTACCATGACAGTGCTATAAAATAATCCATACACTTTTCAAATAATCCCTTAACAAATAATGGCCCATCCTGAGATTCTACTACCAAATTGTGCCAAAATAATACAAGATTATCCTTGAATGTTTTGAAATCCTTCTTGGAAGTTAGAAAATCTGAAACTACCCCCTAAACAGTAAGAACATGCATAGATTTGAGGAAAAGAAACTCGATCTAGAATCTAAATAGCATAAAATTTTTGAAACATGAAACAAGGAAAATTATTTAAAGTAGAAAATAATAAATAAAAGAAAGGAAGCATGGAGCATATTGTAGGATACTCTTCTAGCAAGGTCATCTAGGGCAACAACATCATCAAAAACTATGTCATCTAGAAAATCCTTTTTGATAATGTATATAGCACCACATGCCTGCACATTTACAATTTAATATTTAGACAAAAGCTTTCCAAGAATATGTATCCCACAGTAAAATGCAGTTAAACGTTGGAATTTTCCATTTCATACAATGACTCATTGCACATTTTGATATCATTTATATGTAGATGTATTTGTTTGAAGATTAAAATTATGATAATTAAATCAATAATAGAATAATTAACTCTAAAAATATCTAACATAAGTAAATGAGAAGTAGTCGATTTAGTTGAATTACCTTCTTTTATTTTATTTTATTGTATTATGCATTAAGAGTGCCCATAATAAGAGTACTCCATTCATTTTTCCAAGTGTGTGTGTGTGTGTTTGTCTATATATATATATTATGATTTTGATAGTTATACATTTTCTTTATTGTATAATATTTCCCTTTTATTTCATTTTTATATGGGAGCAGCTAATATTGTGATATTTCAATCCACACTGACCATTCTATAACGGCACACCAATATACACATTCCTTGATAAGTTTAACTAAATAACTTTGTTTATATGGCTTAGAAATTCGACTCTTTATATACATATAGTTAAGCATAATGTTGTATGTTGTTATAGATGTAATTATAAATATAATTACATTTGGTTTTACATATAGTTACACATATTGTTAAAATCATATTTATACATGTAGGTATATATATTTTTTCATATAATTTTATATATTTATACATATAGATATGTATAATCATAGGTATAGTAAAATATATTTTTATATATTAATACATAAAAATGTATATTAAATATATGTTGTAAATTATATATTTAAATATAGTTATGCATAAAGTTTTTCTAGTTATACATATAGTATGATATAATTATTTATAGTTATATGTTATTATACATATAGTATATATAGGTATAAATAGTTATATATAGTTAAACATATAGTTATATATAAGTATATTCATATAATTAGTTATAAGTAGTTGTGCATAAATATATACAAAGGCATAAACAAGTATATAGATTTACATAAATGTATACTTATAATACATAGTTACAAATATAGTTATATTTAATTATATAGAGTTTTATATAGGTATACAAATATTTATATATATTTCCTAGAATTGCATTCCAATAAATTATGCAAATCAAACCCCATATTACATATAACTCTTTTACTCTTCACTTTAAGTGTTCTTTAAACAAACTAATAAATTTTCTCTTAACTCTAAAAAATAAAAATTATGATACAAATGCATTCACCAAAAGAATATTAAGTATGAACACTCAATTAAATGTCAAGTGAAACAAATGATCAAAACTTTTTAAACCTTTGTTCTTCTTGAAATTGGGGGTTTTCAAAAAGTACATCATGTATGGTTTTTTATGTGACTTGGAAATGAATCTTTGATGAATGTTATTCCTAGAGCATTATCTGAGCCTTGATCTCTATTATTTTTTTTGGTTGTTTTTAGATTCAATATGAAATTGTTTGTTTTCTTCTAAATATGGACACAAACACACTACAATGAAATTTGTTGTATTTTCTTCATATCCTAGTAGATTAATATAATTAGCATACTCACCAAATTGATGCAAAATCTTTGATAATTTATTATTTTGAGAATTATGTTTCAAAAATTTTAACCTTTGTTCTCATAACTCTTTGTTAACTTGCTATCACTAGAAAATTTATTAAGTTTTTATACTTATTTGTTAACTTTTTATCACAAAACTATTGATTATTGATGCAAAACCATCCTTCTTATAACTATTTGTTAACTTGTTATCACAAGGAAATTTTATATTAATGGAAATGGAATCATAATTGAAGATAATGAATGATTCATTCTGTATGCAATTTTAAATAAGATAGTGCTAATAGTGTTAAGTTATGGAATGATTATAAAAAAACTCAATATGTGATAATAACAATTCCCAATATATAATAATTTGCAGCATATTATCATTGACTTTGTGATGAGATTTTCAAGAACCTTAAAAGGTAATAATGTTAATTGGATAATTATTGATTGATTGACCAAATTAGCTCATTTTATACCTACCAAAGTAATGATTTCCATAAATCAATTGGCTTATATATATATATAAGATTATGAGAATGCATGGAGTATTTTTTTTATGTTATAATATCTAATAGAGTTCCTCTTTTCACCTCTATGTTTTGTTATAGTATACACAACCAAGAACAAGTTCAAATGAAGTTCAGCCTATGGGAGAGTTTTTGGCAAGAACCATGAGAAAATGAGAAGATTGAAAAACTACTTTTTGAAAAAACATAAAAAGTCTTAACTACAGAATTCCATAAGAGGAAAACACACAGAAGAGTTTTCGAAAACTTATGGTAGTTTTTGAAAATGATAAGCTATAGAAGATACAAAACATTGTATGCAAAGAAAGAAAGTAAGAAGCTATAAATAAAAATATACAAAAGAGGTTACAAAGATGAGTTGTAATGAAAAAGATGTAGCTCACAAACTAACTAATGCATATTGGAGTTTTCTTTTCTATATTTATTTCTTTTCTTGTTAATAATTAGAATGCATTGTAATATTATTTTCATTTAATTATTTTTGTTAGACAAAAACATACATCAACATAAATCTAAAAATAGGCTAAATTCATTTATGCTAGGGTTAGTTTAAATTTTAAGATGTGCATTTTAATAGTTATCTTTTAGAAAAAAAATTTCATTCATTGAATTATATTTATTATTCATTTTTTGCTTTTATTTGGCCAATATTAATACAATATAATACTATAATATTTTTTGAAAGGTTAAATTTGTAGATCAAAGTTGGTTGATGTTTATTTAATAATTTTATACTAAAGTTAATATTATTGATTTATAAGTAATATAAGAATATAATATTATTATTTTGCAAATCCTAAAGGACATATATCTTATCATGTTGTTTTTACTATATTCCCAAAGTAATCTATTTAATTTAGATATAAAATTTGAGAAGCATTTTAGACTTAAAAAAATGCATGTGAAGTTTGAAATATGGTTTATTGGGAATTTTTACAAATATAATGGAAGAAACAACTAAAAAAATCATCAATTATAGTATAGTCAATTATAAAAATGTTATTTCCTTATTACCTTATTTGTTACTTTAGTTATATCCTAGAATTTTTTTGTTATTCATAACTTCATTTTTACTTGCTTACATTTAACATTTTTAATTACTTTACTGATATTAGTTTTTTATTTTACATTATTTATTGACCATGTACACTTGTGTGATATTTTTAAATTTAACATTACCGTTAGAAATAATAAATAAGTTTTTGGTACTATTTCCTAGGATTGAAAATATTGAAAATTATTATAGTTATTTATAATGTTTTTATAATTATACATATAGTAAAAGACAATTATTTATAGTTATATGTTCATATACTTATAGTATATTTAGTTATAAATAGATTTATATATAATTATATTTAATCATACATATAGTTATAAATATGTATGTAGTTAAAGATATAGTTATATATAATATTTTTATAGTTATACATATAGTAAAATACAATTATATATAGTTATATATTATTATACATATGGTATATTTTGTTAAAAAATAGTTATATAGAATTACACAAGTAGTTATAAAATAGTATATAGTTAAAAATAGTTATATATAGTTATAAAAATAGTATACCTAGTTACAGATATAGTTAAATATAATTATGAAAAGTTTTATATAGTTATACAAATATTTATAAATAGTTAAACATATAGCTACATATATGTTGTTATACATGTTGTAGATGTAGTTATATATAGTTTTTCATGTAATTATATATATTTAAACATATAGTTATGTATAGGTATTGATGTAGATAAATACATTTATATCTAGTTATATGTTGACATACATATTGTTAAATACATTTAAATATAGGTATATATATATATATATATATGCATGTATGTATATATACATATATATGTATGTATGTATGTATATTAAATATATGTTGTTATATTTATATATAGATATGTATACTATTTTTATAATTATACATTAGTTAAATACACTTATACATATTAATGTGTTATTAATCTTGGGATCATCATATTAACATAATTTTTTATGCAAATATTAAATATGTTGTTTTATACACACAACTCGCCATAAACACTAACACTCATTTCGTGATTAAAATCCAAAATCACAAGATTGTCAGAGTAGCAAAAAACATGGATATCAAGCCTGCATACCAAACCTACTATGCTACATCAACATCCACACAATGAGAATGAATTATATCACACATGCATTAAGTATGTATACGAATTAGTGTGTATAAGTAATCCAAGCATAACATGGTGATTAATGAAGTATTGTGTATAATATATGGTAATAGTAAGGGTAGAAGAAAAAATTCAAAAAAAAATGTAGAATCCAAACACACACTTTGGCTTTAAGATAATCGATGAAGAGTTATGATAGAAAACATACTTAAAATCAATAAGAAACTCACTGCTTGAAGGAATTATCACTTACTCTACTATTAGGCCATGCTGTATCGATGTTGAGAGAGATAAGTGGAGCGTTTGGAGAGAGTGAGAGTTATCTCTTGGACAAGAAGAAAGCATTCTTGAATTAGTAAAATTCCGAAAATGTTTTTATTTTTTATTATCAAAACATTAAATAAACAATAAAAATATAAACAACATAAAGACTCGTATTTTTTTATTATCAAATTAGTTTAAACAAGTTCATATGTGTGTAGTAAGTCACACATGAAAAACAAACACCATATAATTTTTTATTATCAAATTTATTAAATAATAAATATATAAACAACTTCAAAAAATTGATGTTTGGACTTCCAACTGGAAAAAAAATTAAATCGCTACAAAATTTGCAAATTTCATATAGCAAGACAGAAATATGATTATTCTTCAAGCAACTCTCCTAAATGTTATAAACACTCTTTATGTTAAAAAATATATAAATATATATATTTTATGGTTATAAATTTTTAAGAATTCATATTAATTTTTATGAAGATAATATGAAATAATTTAAAAAGCATAAAATTTCATATTAATTGATATAATATATAATTTTTAAAATTCTAAATATTACTTAAAGTGAGAAGATAATTAAAAAAATTATAATTAATATTTTAATAAAGACCAAATATTAAAAGCTAAAAGTAAAGATATTACTAAATTATTTAATTCTTATAAATTTTAGTAGTAGCAAACATCTATATTTTTATTTTTAAATATCATTTTTATTTTCTTTTAAATTTAATGAAAAAATTTACATTTTTATTATAATTCAAGATTTTCAAATTTATATTAATTATTTTTTTAAAAGTTTCCTATATTCATAAAATTTTTTTATACTTATAATAATATTAATATTTTCTAGTTTATTCATCAATTTAGATATTTTTGTAAATAATTTCTATTTAATTATACAATAAATTATTTTATCTTTATATTAGTAGAAATTTTAATGTATGTACATTTATTTTTTAAAATATATTTAAAAATTATTATAATTATAAAATTAATTATTTAATGTTACTTTAATACAAATTTTTAAGAAATTTCTTAAAAATATTCTATAATTAATAATTATAAACATAATTATTTTATATTCTATAATTAATTATAGAATTAATTATAGATTTTAAAATTTTTTTAAAATTTTATAATCATAAAACTAATTATTCTCATCCTTATTAATATAATTTGTTTTTTGTATTTTTATATTTTATAAATTATTTATTTATAGTATCCTATTTCTATAATTTTATGAGGAGAATGTGTCTTTCAAGGATCACTCATCTAGAGACCATGACATACATTTAATAAACAAATTAAATAAAATATTAAAACAAATAATAAATTAAAAAAAATTAAATCATTAAAAATTAGAGATGAAAATTATTCCCAGTGCAAATAGCTAGGGAAAAATCCCTAACTAAATAGGTATTTTATGTGAAAAATAAAATTTAAGAAATAATCATTTGCAATAAAATATAAAATAGTAAAAAAAATCAGATAATTATTTAGCGATGGATTTTGTCTCGATATAATTAGCTAGGGAAAATCTGTCGCTATATTTGTTGCTAAATTCTTAGTTTTCTTTGCATTGAAATCTACGAAAATATTAGTGATGGAATTTATCTCGATATAATTAGCTAGGGAAATTCCATTGCTAAATCCAAGACTAAATTCCCTATTTTTTTTGTCCGAAAATCTATGGCGGTGTTGGTGGTGGAATTAATCTCGATATAATTAGCTAGAGAAATTTCATCTCTAAATCCATTGCATAATTCCTAGTTTAATTAGTTAGAGAAATTCTATCGCTAAATTGTCCCTAAATTCTAGTTTTTTTTGTGCAAAAATCTAAGAAAATATTAGCGACATAATTTATATCGATATAATTAGCAAGAGAAATTCTACTAAAAAAATCCATCTCTAAATTTATGGTTTAATTAGATAAAGAAATTCTATATCTAAATCCGTCACTAATTTTCTCAGTTTTTTGCACGAAATCTATGAAAATATTAACGACGAAAAATTTTAAATTAGATATTTTCGTTGGTAATCCATTGCTAATTCGTCACTAATCCGTTGATGGTATTTATTTCAATGTAAAATCAAAAATCTCTTGCTATTACCTAGCTAATCGCTCGCTATTTAGCAAGGGATTATTCCCTAGCTAAATTTTCCTAGCTAAATTAATATTTTTTTATAGTGATATAAATAGACTGATTGATTGGGAGAAGATAAAAAAATAGATATATAGTTAGATACACAAATATATAAACAGATAGATATATAGATAGATAGCCTATTAGATACTTAATAAGACAAATAGTTAGATAGATAGATAGACAAACAAATAGATAGATAGATAGACAGACATATAGATAGATAGATAGACAAATAGATAAATAGGTATACAAACAAAAGATAGATAGACAGATATTTATATAGAAAGATAGACTTATAGATAGGCAGGTAGAACAACAGATAAATAGACATATAGGCATACATATAGACATATAGATAGATAGACGAATAGACAGATACACAAATATATATTTTGACAGACATATAGACATACAGATAGATAGATAGGTAGATAGATAGAAAGATAGATACATAGACATACATATAGATAGACAGAGAAATAGATTGATAGATATATAGGTAGATATATAGACAGATAGATAGATAGATAGAAAGATAAATAGACCAATAGATAGATAAATAGACAGACATATAGAATGACATATAAAAAAATAAATAGATAGACAAATAGGTAGATAGATTGATAGATGAATAGATATATGGATATATAGACAAATAGATAGATATATATAAAGATTGATATATAGATAGATAGATAGTCAGATTTAGATAGATGGATAGATTTATGGATAAATAGATGGATAGATGGACAAATTAATAGATAAATAGATGAATAGATACATGTATAGATAGATAAATAGATTGATGGATAAATAGATGGGTAGATAGATGGATAGATATATCGATAGATGGATGGATATATAGATGAATTAATTGATGTATAAATAGATGGATGGATAGATGGATGGATAGATGGATAGATGGATGGATAGATGGATAGATAAATAGATAGATTTATAGATATGTGGATAGATAGACATATAGTTTGATAGATAATTGGCTGATCGATAGAAAAATTGATAGATAGACAAATAGATAGACAGATAGATATATAAATAGAAAGATTGACAGATAGAAAAATATATAGATAGATAGATAGAGATATAGATAGACAAATATATAGACAAATAGATAGACATATAGATAGATAGACAGACAGACATATATATATATATATATTGATAGACATATTTATAAATATATTGTTAGAAAGTTAGATAAATAGATAGATAAATAGATAGATAGATAGATTAACACATAAATAGATAGATAGATTGATTGATATACAAATTAATAGACCGATTAATAGGCAAATTGATAGACTAATTGATAGACATAAAATAAAAGATAGATAGGCACGTATATTGTTATACAAATAAATATATAGATCGATAGATGGGAAAATATGCAGATAGATTGATAGATAGATAAACATAATGACATATAAATAGATCTAAAATATATAGATACATAGATGGATTGATATATAGATAGACAGTTAGTTAGTTAGTTAGTTAGTTAGTTAGACAGATAAAAAGATTGATAGAAAGAAATACAAATAGATAGATAGACACTTAGATATATAAAGAGATAAACATATAGACAGATATATAGATAGTTAGATTTTAATATAGGTAGAAAGATAGATAGACAAATAGATATGTAGATAGATAGAAAGATAAACATATAGAGAGATATACATATATATACATTGCAAATAAATAGACAGATAGATATATATATATATATAGATAGATAGATAGATAGATAGCAAGATAGACAGATAGATAGACATGGAGATAGATAGATAGATAGATAGATAGATAGATAGCAAGATAGACAGATAGATAGACATGGAGATAGATAGAGAGATAGACAAATATATTGATAGAAAGATAGACAAATAAACATTTAGACAAATAGATAGATATACAAAGAGAAATATAAAAAGTAAGAAAGATAGATAAATAGATAATTAGACAAATAGATATAAAGATAAACAAATAGATAGGAAAATAGATATACAGATAGATAGATAGATATGGAGATAGATAGATAGATAGACACATATACAAATATACATATAAATACATATATAGATAAACAGATAAATAGATAAATAGATACAAAGATATAAGACAAATAGAAGAAAAGATTGACAAATAGTTAGATAGACAGATTAAAAGAAAACTATATAGATAGATAGGCAAATAGAACGATAGACATACAGATTTTTAGATAGATAAATAGGAAAATAGAGAGAGACAAATTATAGATAGATAGATTAACATATAGATAGATAGATACTTACAATGATCGACTAATAGGTAGATAATTAGATAGCAAGATAGCTAGATAGATCAATATACAAATATATCGATAGATTACTATATAGATAGTTAAATAGATAGATAAGTAGATGGATAGCTAGATATATATATACACACTCACACGTGCGTGAACACACGCATAGAAAAATAGATAAATATAGAGATAGAAATATATGCAGATAGAGAGATAGGCATAATTATAGATAGATATATAGATAGAGAGATAGATAGGTAGATAAACTAATAGATTGATAGGCAGTGAAATAGATTGATAACTAGATAGATAGACAAATAGACAAATTGACAGATCGATTGATAGACAATAGATAGATAGATAATATATAATAGAACAAAAAATAGATAGATAGACAAATAAATAGATATACATATAGATAGATAGTAAGTATATATTTTGACAAATAGATAGATAAATAGATAAATATAAAGACAAATAGAGAGAAAGAAATATAGATAGATACACTCATAGACATCTAAATAGTTAAATAGATAATTAAATAGATAAACACATAAGAAAATAAAATTATTGACATATAGGCATATACAAAGATAGCCAAATAAATATATAGATAGGTAGGCAAATAGATAGTTAAATAGATAGAAAGAAAAGAAAGAAAGAAAGCTAAATAGATAGATAGACATATATAATGAAATATTGATAGACAGATAGATAAAAAGAAAGAAAGAAAGATAGATAGATAGATATACACAAAGATATACAGATACACAGATAGATATATAGATAAATAGAAATAGATAGACAAACAGATAGATAGATAAATTGACAGACATAGAGAAAGGCAAATTGGTAGAAAATAGAAAGATAGATAGATGATTGATAGACAAACAAAAATACTAACATATATAAATATAGATAGAAACATAAATAGAAATACAAATATTTTGATAGATAGAAAGATAGATATACAGATAAATAAACAATTTGATAAACAGCTCATTAGTCAGTTAGTTTGATATATTAGATAGATAGATAGATAGAAAAATAGATAGCTCGACAGACAGACAGATAGATAGATAGAGGGACTAATATCTAGATAATTAGTTAGATAGATATATAAAAAGATAGACAATTAGTTAAATAGATAGATAGATAAATAGAAAGATAGATCGATATATATATAGATAGATAGATTAATAGATACATAGATAAACAGATTGATAGATAGATAGAAAGATTGTTTGATATACAGATTAATAGACATATAGATAAAGAGATAGATAGATAAATAGATAGATAGATTGATTTACAAGTTGATAGATAGATTGATAGACAAATTCATAGAAAAATTGATAGACATATAAATAATAGATCTATAGAGAGATATATAGATATACAAATAAATTGATTGATAGATATAGTAAGATAAATAGGCAAATAGATAAATAGATAGACTGATATATTGATAGATAGATTGATTAAAAAATAGAGAGATAGAATATAGATAGAAAATAGATATATAGAAAATATATAGATAGATATATAGATAGATAAACAGATAGATAGATAAATATACACCTAGATATGTACATAGACATATAGACTGATAGACAGATACCTAGATTGTCATATAGATAGATATATAGATAGACAAATAAATAGTTAGAGAGATAGATATATAGATATATATAGATCGATAGGTAGATAAATATATAGTTAGATATATAGAGAGATAGATATATAGATAGATAGATAGTCAAATAGATAGATAGACTGATAGATAGATAGACATATTAATAGATAAGAAATCGGCAGATATACATATAGATAGATAGACAAAAAGATAGATAGATCAATAGACACATAGATATATAGAGAGAGACATATAGATTGATACATAAAAAGCCAATAAACATATAGACAGATAGCTATATATACAAATAGATAGATAAATAGTTAGATTGATCGATAGATAGATAGATAGATAGATAGAAAAATAGATAGATAGATAGATAGACTGATATATAGATAGACTGATAGATAGACATATAGACAAATAGATACATAAACACATAGAGAGATAAAAAGTTAGATAGATAGATATACAGATAGAATATTGATAGATTGTAAAATAAAGAGAGTGACAGTTAGATAGATAGATAGATAGATAGATATGCAAATAGAGAGATAGACAAATATAATGATGGATAAATAGATAGATATACAAATAGATAGATAGATTCATTGTAGACTGATAGATAGATAGATAAAATATATGTTCAAATAGATAGATAACTTGATATACAGATAGATAGATAGATAGATAAATGGATATTTAGATAAATAGATAGATAGATAGAAAGATAGACATAGAGATAGACAGATAGACAGATAGATATATAGATAAATAGATAGATGTATTTATAGATAGAAAGATTGACATATTTATAGATAGACAAATATATAGAGAGATAGATAAGTAGATATACTAATAGACTAATAGAAAAAAGATAGATAGACAGACAGACAGATAGATAGATAGATACATATACCATAGATAGATATAAATACAAATAAATATATAGATAGATAGACATATAGACAAATAGCGATATAGATATATAAAAATATACAAATATACCAGATAAACATATAGACAGAAATACAAATAGACAGATAGATAGACAAATAGATTGTTATATATATATATATATAGACAGATAGACAGACAGATAGATAAATAGATAGATAAACATAAAAAGATAGATAGATAGACAAATATATAGATAGACAGATTGTTATATATATACAGATAGACAGATAGATAGACATGGAGATAGATAGATAGATAGATAGCAAGATAGACAGATAGATAGACATGGAGATAGATAGAGAGATAGACAAATATATTGATAGAAAGATAGCCAAATAAACATTTAGACAAATAGATAGATATACAAAGAGAAATATAAAAAGTAAGAAAGATAGATAAATAGATAATTAGACAAATAGATATAAAGATAAACAAATAGATAGGAAAATAGATATACAGATAGATAGATAGATATGGAGATAGATAGATAGATAGACACATATACAAATATACATATAAATACATATATAGATAAACAGATAAATAGATAAATAGATACAAAGATATAAGACAAATAGAAGAAAAGATTGACAAATAGTTAGATAGACAGATTAAAAGAAAACTATATAGATAGATAGGCAAATAGAACGATAGACATACAGATTTTTAGATAGATAAATAGGAAAATAGAGAGAGACAAATTATAGATAGATAGATTAACATATAGATAGATAGATACTTACAATGATCGACTAATAGGTAGATAATTAGATAGCAAGATAGCTAGATAGATCAATATACAAATATATCGATAGATTACTATATAGATAGTTAAATAGATAGATAAGTAGATGGATAGCTAGATATATATATACACACTCACACGTGCGTGAACACACGCATAGAAAAATAGATAAATATAGAGATAGAAATATATGCAGATAGAGAGATAGGCATAATTATAGATAGATATATAGATAGAGAGATAGATAGGTAGATAAACTAATAGATTGATAGGCAGTGAAATAGATTGATAACTAGATAGATAGACAAATAGACAAATTGACAGATCGATTGATAGACAATAGATAGATAGATAATATATAATAGAACAAAAAATAGATAGATAGACAAATAAATAGATATACATATAGATAGATAGTAAGTATATATTTTGACAAATAGATAGATAAATAGATAAATATAAAGACAAATAGAGAGAAAGAAATATAGATAGATACACTCATAGACATCTAAATAGTTAAATAGATAATTAAATAGATAAACACATAAGAAAATAAAATTATTGACATATAGGCATATACAAAGATAGCCAAATAAATATATAGATAGGTAGGCAAATAGATAGTTAAATAGATAGAAAGAAAAGAAAGAAAGAAAGCTAAATAGATAGATAGACATATATAATGAAATATTGATAGACAGATAGATAAAAAGAAAGAAAGAAAGATAGATAGATAGATATACACAAAGATATACAGATACACAGATAGATATATAGATAAATAGAAATAGATAGACAAACAGATAGATAGATAAATTGACAGACATAGAGAAAGGCAAATTGGTAGAAAATAGAAAGATAGATAGATGATTGATAGACAAACAAAAATACTAACATATATAAATATAGATAGAAACATAAATAGAAATACAAATATTTTGATAGATAGAAAGATAGATATACAGATAAATAAACAATTTGATAAACAGCTCATTAGTCAGTTAGTTTGATATATTAGATAGATAGATAGATAGAAAAATAGATAGCTCGACAGACAGACAGATAGATAGATAGAGGGACTAATATCTAGATAATTAGTTAGATAGATATATAAAAAGATAGACAATTAGTTAAATAGATAGATAGATAAATAGAAAGATAGATCGATATATAGATAGATAGATAGATTAATAGATACATAGATAAACAGATTGATAGATAGATAGAAAGATTGTTTGATATACAGATTAATAGACATATAGATAAAGAGATAGATAGATAAATAGATAGATTGATTGATTTACAAGTTGATAGATAGATTGATAGACAAATTCATAGAAAAATTGATAGACATATAAATAATAGATCTATAGAGAGATATATAGATATACAAATAAATTGATTGATAGATATATAGTAAGATAAATAGGCAAATAGATAAATAGATAGACTGATATATTGATAGATAGATTGATAGATTGATTAAAAAATAGAGAGATAGAATATAGATAGAAAATAGATATATAGAAAATATATAGATAGATATATAGATAGATAAACAGATAGATAGATAAATATACACCTAGATATGTACATAGACATATAGACTGATAGACAGATACCTAGATTGTCATATAGATAGATATATAGATAGACAAATAAATAGTTAGAGAGATAGATATATAGATATATATAGATCGATAGGTAGATAAATATATAGTTAGATATATAGAGAGATAGATATATAGATAGATAGATAGTCAAATAGATAGATAGACTGATAGATAGATAGACATATTAATAGATAAGAAATCGGCAGATATACATATAGATAGATAGACAAAAAGATAGATAGATCAATAGACACATAGATATATAGAGAGAGACATATAGATTGATACATAAAAAGCCAATAAACATATAGACAGATAGCTATATATACAAATAGATAGATAAATAGTTAGATTGATCGATAGATAGATAGATAGATAGATAGAAAAATAGATAGATAGATAGATAGACTGATATATAGATAGACTGATAGATAGACATATAGACAAATAGATACATAAACACATAGAGAGATAAAAAGTTAGATAGATAGATATACAGATAGAATATTGATAGATTGTAAAATAAAGAGAGTAACAGTTAGATAGATAGATAGATAGATAAGCAAATAGAGAGATAGACAAATATAATGATGGATAAATAGATAGATATACAAATAGATAGATAGATTCATTGTAGACTGATAGATAGATAGATAAAATATATGTTCAAATAGATAGATAACTTGATATACAGATAGATAGATAGATAGATAAATGGATATTTAGATAAATAGATAGATAGATAGAAAGATAGACATAGAGATAGACAGATAGACAGATAGATATATAGATAAATAGATAGATGTATTTATAGATAGAAAGATTGACATATTTATAGATAGACAAATATATAGAGAGATAGATAAGTAGATATACTAATAGACTAATAGAAAAAAGATAGATAGACAGACAGACAGATAGATAGATAGATACATATACCATAGATAGATATAAATACAAATAAATATATAGATAGATAGACATATAGACAAATAGCGATATAGATATATAAAAATATACAAATATACCAGATAAACATATAGACAGAAATACAAATAGACAGATAGATAGACAAATAGATTGTTATATATATATATATAGACAGATAGACAGACAGATAGATAAATAGATAGATAAACATAAAAAGATAGATAGATAGACAAATATATAGATAGACAGATTGTTATATATATACAGATAGACAGATAGATAGACATGGAGATAGATAGATAGATAGATAGCAAGATAGACAGATAGATAGACATGGAGATAGATAGAGAGATAGACAAATATATTGATAGAAAGATAGCCAAATAAACATTTAGACAAATAGATAGATATACAAAGAGAAATATAAAAAGTAAGAAAGATAGATAAATAGATAATTAGACAAATAGATATAAAGATAAACAAATAGATAGGAAAATAGATATACAGATAGATAGATAGATATGGAGATAGATAGATAGATAGATAGACACATATACAAATATACATATAAATACATATATAGATAAACAGATAAATAGATAAATAGATACAAAGATATAAGACAAATAGAAGAAAAGATTGACAAATAGTTAGATAGACAGATTAAAAGAAAACTATATAGATAGATAGGCAAATAGAACGATAGACATACAGATTTTTAGATAGATAAATAGGCAAATAGAGAGAGACAAATTATAGATAGATAGATTAACATATAGATAGATAGATACTTACAATGATCGACTAATAGGTAGATAATTAGATAGCAAGATAGCTAGATAGATCAATATACAAATATATCGATAGATTACTATATAGATAGTTAAATAGATAGATAAGTAGATGGATAGCTAGATATATATATACACACTCACACGTGCGTGAACACACGCATAGAAAAATAGATAAATATAGAGATAGAAATATATGCAGATAGAGAGATTGGCATAATTATAGATAGATATATAGATAGAGAGATAGATAGGTAGATAAACTAATAGATTGATAGGCAGTGAAATAGATTGATAACTAGATAGATAGACAAATAGACAAATTGACAGATCGATTGATAGACAATAGATAGATAGATAATATATAATAGAACAAAAAATAGATAGATAGACAAATAAATAGATATACATATAGATAGATAGTAAGTATATATTTTGACAAATAGATAGATAAATAGATAAATATAAAGACAAATAGAGAGAAAGAAATATAGATAGATACACTCATAGACATCTAAATAGTTAAATAGATAATTAAATAGATAAACACATAAGAAAATAAAATTATTGACATATAGGCATATACAAAGATAGCCAAATAAATATATAGATAGGTAGGCAAATAGATAGTTAAACAGATAGAAAGAAAAGAAAGAAAGAAAGCTAAATAGATAGATAGACATATATAATGAATATTGATAGACAGATAGATAAAAAGAAAGAAAGAAAGATAGATAGATAGATATACACAAAGATATACAGATACACAGATAGATATATAGATAAATAGAAATAGATAGACAAACAGATAGATAGATAAATTGACAGACATAGAGAAAGGCAAATTGGTAGAAAATAGAAAGATAGATAGATGATTGATAGACAAACAAAAATACTAACATATATAAATATAGATAGAAACATAAATAGAAATACAAATATTTTGATAGATAGAAAGATAGATATACAGATAAATAAACAATTTGATAAACAGCTCATTAGTCAGTTAGTTTGATATATTAGATAGATAGATAGATAGAAAAATAGATAGCTCGACAGACAGACAGATAGATAGATAGAGGGACTAATATCTAGATAATTAGTTAGATAGATATATAAAAAGATAGACAATTAGTTAAATAGATAGATAGATAAATAGAAAGATAGATCGATATATAGATAGATAGATAGATTAATAGATACATAGATAAACAGATTGATAGATAGATAGAAAGATTGTTTGATATACAGATTAATAGACATATAGATAAAGAGATAGATAGATAAATAGATAGATAGATTGATTTACAAGTTGATAGATAGATTGATAGACAAATTCATAGAAAAATTGATAGACATATAAATAATAGATCTATAGAGAGATATATAGATATACAAATAAATTGATTGATAGATATATAGTAAGATAAATAGGCAAATAGATAAATAGATAGACTGATATATTGATAGATAGATTGATAGATTGATTAAAAAATAGAGAGATAGAATATAGATAGAAAATAGATATATAGAAAATATATAGATAGATATATAGATAGATATATAGATAGATAAACAGATAGATAGATAAATATACACCTAGATATGTACATAGACATATAGACTGATAGACAGATACCTAGATTGTCATATAGATAGATATATAGATAGACAAATAAATAGTTAGAGAGATAGATATATAGATATATATAGATCGATAGGTAGATAAATATATAGTTAGATATATAGAGAGATAGATATATAGATAGATAGATAGTAAAATAGATAGATAGACTGATAGATAGATAGACATATTAATAGATAAGAAATCGGCAGATATACATATAGATAGATAGACAAAAAGATAGATAGATCAATAGACACATAGATATATAGAGAGAGACATATAGATTGATACATAAAAAGCCAATAAACATATAGACAGATAGCTATATATACAAATAGATAGATAAATAGTTAGATTGATAGATAGATAGATAGATAGATAGAAAAATAGATAGATAGATAGATAGACTGATATATAGATAGACTGATAGATAGACATATAGACAAATAGATACATAAACACATAGAGAGATAAAAAGTTAGATAGATAGATATACAGATAGAATATTGATAGATTGTAAAATAAAGAGAGTGACAGTTAGATAGATAGATAGATAGATAAGCAAATAGAGAGATAGACAAATATAATGATGGATAAATAGATAGATATACAAATAGATAGATAGATTCATTGTAGACTGATAGATAGATAGATAAAATATATGTTCAAATAGATAGATAACTTGATATACAGATAGATAGATAGATAGATAAATGGATATTTAGATAAATAGATAGATAGATAGAAAGATAGACATAGAGATAGACAGATAGACAGATAGATATATAGATAAATAGATAGATGTATTTATAGATAGAAAGATTGACATATTTATAGATAGACAAATATATAGAGAGATAGATAAGTAGATATACTAATAGACTAATAGAAAAAAGATAGATAGACAGACAGACAGATAGATAGATAGATACATATACCATAGATAGATATAAATACAAATAAATATATAGATAGATAGACATATAGACAAATAGCGATATAGATATATAAAAATATACAAATATACCAGATAAACATATAGACAGAAATACAAATAGACAGATAGATAGACAAATAGATTGTTATATATATATATATATATAGACAGATAGACAGACAGATAGATAAATAGATAGATAAACATAAAAAGATAGATAGATAGACAAATATATAGATAAAAAGATAGAAAGCCACACAGATAGATAGAAAGATAGAAAGCCACAAAGAAAGATAGAAAGAGAAATGGATATATAGATATATAGACATATATTTAGATTGACAGGTAGAAAGATAAATAGATAGGCAAATAAATAGATAGATAGATAAATAGATAGATAGAAATAGACTTATAGTTAGATAGATAGATAGCAAATAGATAGATAAAAATATCTATAGACCAATAGATAATCAGATAGATAAATAGACATATAGATAGATAGTCAAATAGACAGATATAAAATATATAGATAGATAAATAAATAGTTAGATAGATACACAATAAGATAAATATACAGATAAATAAATAGATAGTTAGTTAGTTAGATAGATAGATAGATAGATAAGGAAAATAAAGAAATAGAAAGATAGATAGATATAAAAATAGAGAGATAGACTAATATACAGATAGATAGATATATAGATAGGCTGACAGGAAAAAAAAATCAATAGAGAAACAAATAAACTGATAGATCATTAGACATATAGATAGTTAGATAGATAGTTAGATATACAGATAGATAGTTAAACAGATAGAAAGCTATATAGATAGATAGATAGATATAAAAAAAGTTACATTTGTAGATATATAGATATTTAAATAGACTAATAGACATATAGATAGATAGATAGATAGATAGACAAATAGATAGATAGACAAATAGATAGATAGACAAATAGACAATTAGATAGACAATTAGATAGATATATAGACATATAGATAGATATACATATAGATAGATAGAGAGATAGATATACATTTAGATATAAGACAAATAGATATATAAATAGATAGATAGATAGACTGATAGATAAATATATAGATATATAGAAATTTAGATATATAGATATATAAATATATAGATGTACTAATATATAGATATATAGATATAAAGCATGCAAATAAACCAATATCCAAATATTCAAATTGTGTTCTAAAAAAGATATATAAATAATTTGATAGACTGATAGATAGATGGATAGTTTTATTGATTGAAAAAAAGCTAAATAAATAGATAAATAGTTATATAGATTGATAGATTTATAAAAAAATTTAAATTTAAACACATAAATACATATATACATAGACACATAGACATATAGACATATTGACAGATATATGGATATACAAATAGACATATAAATGATAAATAAATAGACATATAGACAAATAGATAAATAGATAGATAGATAGGAAAATAGAGAGATAGATAGCTATACATATAGACAGATAGACACAATGATAGATAGATGGAAAGAAAAATAGATAGACTAAAAGATATATATAGATAGATAGATAGATAAATAAATAGATAGATAGATAAATAGACAGATAGATAGATAGACAAATTGATTAATAGGATGATAGATTGATAGATTTTCAGGTAGAAAAATGGACATATAGACAAATAGGTTAATAGGAAGATAAATTGATAAACATATATATGATAGAAAAATAGATAAATAGACATATAAATAGATAGTTAGACAAATAAATAGATAGATAGATTGATAGATAGAGAGATAAATAGATAGAGAGATAAATAGATAGATAGATAGATAGACAAATATATAGATAAGGTAGATAGGTAATTAAATAGATATATTGATCGACATATTGATAGATAGTTAGATAGATAGATATATTGATAAGTAGATTGATAGATAAATAGATAGACAAATATACATATATTTAGATAAACAGATAGTCAGATAGACACATAGATTGAAAAATATATACATAGATAGATGGTAGATAGATAGATAAATAGATAGACAAATAAATAGATAGATTAATAGAATGGTATATATATAGATAGATTGATTGACTGATAGATAGAAAGATAGTTAGTTAGTTAGATCGATAGATAGTTAGATAGAAATATAAATAGTTAGATAGTTATATGGATAGATTGATCTACATATAAACATTTAGATAAAAATATATATTTTGAATGATAGATAGGCAAATAAAAAATAGTCAACTAGATAGATACAAATGTAGATGGATAGACAGATAGATGATCGAAAAATAGATATAAAGATAAATAGATAGATATTTTAATAAATAGACAGAAAGAAAGATAAACAAATAGACTGATAGATTAATAAATTAATAGACTAATAGATAGATAGATATATAGACATATCGATAGATACACTAATAAACACATAGGTAGATAGACAGATTGTCTAATATAGTGATAGATAGAAAGATAGTGACTTAATTTGATAGAATGATAGTTAGAAAATTAAATGGATAAATATATAGATAGATAGATAGATAGATAGATAGATAGATAGACAAATAGATAGACAGATAGGTAGATCAATAAATTTATAGATTGATAGATATATATATATATATATATATATATATATAGTAAGATAAATAAATAGATAGATCAATAGATATTTAAATCGATAGATATACTAATAGAAAGATATGCAGATAGATGTACACACACACACACACACACACATATATATATATATATATGTATAGATTGATAGATAAATAGGTTGACAGATATATAGATATAGATATATATATATATATATATATAGATAAATAGACAGATAGATATATAATGTGATATACATATAAATAGATATAGACTTAAACACATAGAAAGATAGATAAACATATAGCTAGATTACTAGAATGATAGATAGACATATATACAATTATAGAGAAATACAGATAGATCACTATATAGAAAGATAGATAAATAAATAGATATATAGATAGATAGATAGATAGATAGGTAGCCAGATAGAAAGATACAAAAATATAAAGTTAGATAGACAAATTGATAATTAGATAGATAAAGAGATAGATAAAGAGATAGATTGATAGATATATATAGATATATATATCTATATATTGAAAGATAGATAGATAGATAGATAACCATAGAGATAGATAGATAGATAGATAGATAGACATATAGAAAAGTAGACTAATAGAAACATAGAAAGATAGACAAACAAAAATACATAAAATAGAAATACATATAGATAGATTTATAGCTAGATATATTGACAAACAAATAGATAGATAGATATATAAATAGGTAGAAAGATAGATATATACATTGATAGATAAATAGAAAGACAAATAGATAGATAAAAATATAGATAGATAGAAAGATTGACACATAGACATAGTAGATAGACAAATAAACAAATAGAAAAATAGACATATAGAATATAAATAGATAGATAGATAGATAGAGTGATATATTGATAGATAAATTGATAGATAGATAAATAGATAGATAAATAGATAGATAAAATGATAGATAGATAGATCAATAGACATATAGATAGATAAGTAGATATATAGATAGACAAATAGATAGTCATATACAAAGATCATCACATAGCCAGATTGATGGATATGCAAAAAGACAGATAGATAGATTGACAATTAGATAGATATACAAAGAGCACTATAGACATATAGACATTTTGATATATAATAATATATACATATTTACAATTAGTCAAATAGACAAATAGAGAGATATGCTGATAGATACATAGTCAATTAAATAAATATAGAAATAGATAGATATATAGATATAGAGATAGATAGATATATAGAGACACAAATAGAGAGATAGACAAATAGATATATATATATATATATATATATATATATATATAGTTAGACTATTATATAGTTAGATAGATAAAGAGATAGACAGATAGATAGATAGATAGATAGATAGATAAACAAATAGACGTATTGACAGATTAATAGATAGACTAATAAAAATATAGATGGATTGATAGATAAAAGATAGATAAATAGATAGACAAATGAAGAGTTAGAATCATTGAAAATAGATAGATACATAGAAAGACATATAGATAAATAGATTGATCGAAAGTTAGATATATTGATAGATAGATAAATTGATAGATAGATAGATATATTGATAGATAGACACATAGATAGCTAGACAGATAGATAGATTGATTCATAAACAGATAGATAGGTATATTGATAGATAAATAAATACATAGACACATTGAAAAATTGATAGATAGACATATAGATAAAAAGATAGATACATAGATAGATAAACATATCTACTTATTAATAGATATATAGATATATAGATATATAGATAGCCTGATTCATAGATATACAGATAGATAGATAGATTAATAGACAGATTGATATAAAGATTGATATACTGATAAATAGAGAGATAAATAGATAGAAAGATAGATAGTTACAAGACCAGACCCATAAAAAGATAGATAAATTGACATTTAAAGTCTTAGTATGATATCCAAATAGATAGATTGATAGACATATAGATTGATATTTAGATAGATAGACAGATATATAGTTATATAGATAGATAGACAGATATATAGATACATAAATAGATAAATAGAGTGATATAGAGATAGACATATACATACATAGCCAAATATAAAGATTGACAAATAAAAATATATATAGAAAGACAAAATAGATAATTAGACAAATACATAGAAGACAGATATATTGATACATAGATATATAGATAGAAAGATAAATAGATAGATAAAGAAAGATATATAGACATATATATATATATATATGTGTGTGTGTGTGTGTGTGTGTGTGTGTGTGTGTGTGTGTGTGTGTATGTATATATAGATTAATAGATGTACATAAAGACAAATAGATGAGTTTATGGATACATAGATAGAGAGATAGACAATTAGATAAATAAAAAGATTAAAAGATAGTCTGACAAATAGATAGACATAATAATAGAAATACAAATTGATAGATATACAGATAGACAGATAGATAGGCAAATATTTATACATATAGTTAGATAGACATGTAGACATATAGAAAGATATACAGATAGACACGTAAACACATAAATACATAAATAGATAGTCAGATAGAAAAATAGATAAATAAACATATAGACATATATATAGATAGACAAATAAATAGATAGTCAAATAAATAGACAGGTAGATAAATAGATATATTGATAGATAAAGAGATAGTTAGTTAGATAGACAGATATATAGATAGGTAGGTAGACAAATAGATAGAAAAATAGATTGATATATAAACTGATAGATTGATTGACATTTTGACAGATAGACACATAAATAAATAGATAGATAAATAGAAATATAGATAGGTAGATGATAGATATACAGATTGATAGATAGACATATAAAAAAAATAGATATATAGACAGATAGATATGTAGACAGATAGATAGATAGATAGATAGATATAGATTTAGATAGATAGATAGATCTAGATAGATAGGTAGATATAGATTTAGATAGATAGATATAAAGATCGATAGATAGATTGAATGATAGACAGATAAACAAATACATGTTAGATAGTTTTATAGATATAGATAGAAAGATAAATAGTTACATATATAGATTCATACAATTATAACATTTAGATTAAAGATAGATAGACATGTTGAAATATAGATAGATAGATGATAGACAAATAGATTGAGAGATATATAGATGTTGGATATCTAGATTGATAAATAGAAAGAGTGAAAGATTGATACACTGATAGATTGATAGACTAATAGACATGTAGACATATAGACAGATAGAATAATAAAAAAATAGACAACTTGATAAATAGATAGATAGATATACCTTTAGTAAAATAGATAAATAGACAAATAGACAAATAGATTGATAAGAATATCAATAGATATATAGATAGATAAATAGATAGATCGATTGATGGACGAATATATACATAGATAGAAAGATAAATAACCAAATTAACAAAGAGATACTTAGAGTGATAGACTAAAAGACTACTAGAGAAATATATACATAGACAGACAGATATATATATATATAGATAAATAGATAGTAGAAAGATAAATTGATTGATAGATAGATAGAAGAATAGACAGATTGATAGATAGACAAATAGATATACTAATAGCTAGATAGATAGATAAATAAATAGTTAGATAGTTAGATAGTGATAAATATAGTTAGATAGATAAATAGATAGATAGAAATATAAAAAAATAGATAGACAAATAGACTGATAGAAAGATAGACAGAGAGACAAATAGATAGAAAGATAAATAGACATACAGACAAATGGACATATAGATAGATTGACATATATATCGATTGATTGATAGATAATAGAAAGATAGATAGTAAAACAAATAGATTAATAGATAGATAGTTAGATAGCAAATAGACAGATAGAATGATCGACAGACATATAGATATATAGATAGATAGATTGATAAATAGATATATAGATTGATAGAAAATAGATCGATAGACAAATAGATAGATAGATAGGTAGATATATAAATAAACAATTAGATAAATAAACATATAGATAGATAAATAGATAGATAGATTGATATATAGATTGAAAAATATATATATATAGATATTTAGATAGATAGATAGATAAATATATAAATAAACATAAAAAAAGATATTTTGATATCCAATTTGACAAATATACTTATAGGTAGATAGATTAATAGTTACATATATATATATATATATATATATATATATATACAGAAAGATAAATAGATAGTTAGATAAATAGATAAATTGATATATAAATAGATACATAGATAAACACTTAGACACAAATACAAAAATTCAAATAGACACATAGACACTTAGACAAATAGGCTAATAAATAGATACAAAGATAGATAGACAAACATAAGAATGCATATACATATAAATAGATAGAAAAATAGACAAATAAAAAGATAGAAAAATATAGAGATAGAAAGATAGATTGATAGATAGGAAAATAAAAAGATATACCAATATACATATAGCTAGATAGACAGATATATAAATAGATAGATATATAGATAAACAGATAGATAAATAGATAGATAGATGAATAAATAGATAGCCAGAAAAATAAACATATAGAAAGACAAATATATGGATAGATAGATATATAAATAGATAGATAGATAGATAGATAGATAGATTGATTGATAGATAAATAGATAGATATATAAATTGATAGAGAGATAGACCTATTGATATATATATTATATGTATACTAACATATAATTATAAATAATTCTATCTTACTATATGTATAACTATAAAAACTTTATACATAACTATATTTTAATATATAATTAACAACATATATTTAATATACTTTTTTATATATTAGTATAAAAATATATTTTAGTATATTCATACCTATACATAATTATATGTAATTATACGAAGAAATATATATACATACATGTATAAATATTAGTTTAACTATGAGTGTGCCTATATGTACAATTACATGTAACTATATTTATAATTACATATATAATAACATACAACATCATATTTAATTATATGTGTATACCTATATATAAATATTTGTAAAAGTAAATAAAACATTATATAATTAAATATAACTATATTTTTAACTATTTATACATATATATATACATATATGTAAATCTATATACTTGTTTGCAACTTTGTATATATTTATGTATAGCTAAATATAACTACTCATATGAATATATATATATATATATATATATATATATATATATATATATATATATAACTAAATGTTTAACGATATATAATTTTTTATAACTATATGTATTATATGTATAATAACATATAACTGTACATAATTTTATATTATTAATGTATAAACTATATTTAAATATATAATTAAAACATATATTTAAAATACATTTTTATATATAAGTATAAAAAATGTATTTTAGTCTATCCACACATATACATAACTATATGTATAAATATATGAAATTATATGAAAAAATATGTATACATACATTTATAAATATAAGTTTAAATATACGTGTAACTATATTTATAACTACATGTAAATTTTTATAATTATATCTATAAAAACATACAACACAATGTTTAACTATATGTGTATAACTATATATAAATATTTTTATAACTATGATTAACTCTATAAATAAATATAACTTTATTTTTAATTATGTATACATATATTTAAATCTATATAATTGCATATAACTTTGTATACATTTATTTATATTTACTTATAACTACTTATATGCATATATGTATATATAAATATATGTTTAACTATATGTAACTATTTATAATTACATTTACTATATATCCTAACATATAATTATATATGGGATAATATTAATTTGTTGAACTAATTTGAAATTAAATGTCATAAGATGTAATATCAACAATATGTAAGCACGTAGAATGAGTGTCCATTAAATAGGCTCATATATGGTATAATACAGATAAGGGTCGTACTCTTACCTAATTCCATCCCTTGGGCCTCCGGCTTAAATATGAACTTATGTATGACAAAAGATATAATATTTGATAGGTTTACGTAGAAGAAATATTATTTTCTTTTATATAATTTTTCATTCTAATACTACACTCTCTATGTGTCTCTCTCTCTCCCTCTCTAATTCTTCTAGTCACTTTATTCCTGTTTTTCTTTATATGTCACACTCTCTCTCTTGTTATTATCTTTCTCCCTCTCCTTTCGTGCTTGTTTTATCTCTCTCTCCCTCTCTCTCCCTCTCTCCCTCTTTCTCTCTCTCTCCCTCTCTCCCTCTCTCCCTCTCACCCTCTCTCTCTCTCTACCTCTCTCTCTTCCTCTCTCCCTCTCTCTCTCTTCCCCTCTCTCTCCCTTTCACTAGTTCTCTCCCCCTCTCTCCCTCCTTCTCTTTCTCCTTCTCTCTCTTTCTCCCTCCGCCTCCCCATTTCTCTGCCCCCACCCTCTCTCTCTCTCTCTCTCTCCACCTTATCTCTCTCTCTCTCTCTTCCTCTCTTCCTTCAAACATTAAATGTCTTTTTATGCTTTCTTTCTTGTGAATTATCATACATTGCACCCTTTATCTAGTATATTTGTGATATCTATTAATCATTATCATGCTAAAAATTACTTTATCTATTAATGTAGATTCTGCAAATGCATTGCCTCGATATTAATAGATTATTTTTTGTATATTTTTAAATTTTTAAATTTAAAAATATTCATCTGTAAGTAATTTTATTTAATTATTTGTATATTTTGAATTAATAGAATGGTTTATTTATAATAATGATTGGGCATTATTTTTTGTAAATAAAACAGGGAAAAATGAGCTTAGATCGTTAGTTGATGTACAGAAGGGTTATTAATAGATTTTTGAATAAAGAATTTTTGACTAGGCTTGAAACATTCATCAATTTTGCATTTAGTCAATCGAGATTGATGGATGGTAAAAAAATTAAGTGTCCATGCTATCATCACATGTGTCAGAATATTCTTTTTCATGATGGAAACATTATAATATATCATTTTACCAAATATGACTTTGTGTCAAATTATTTTGTTTGGATTTATCATGGGAAAAATACTATGGCTTTGAATATTGACCAAAATGAGGGTATTGAATTGTTTGCTTGTGGTGAAGAATCATCAAACACATATCATAGAATGATCATGGAAGTTGTTGGTGTTGGCTTCAATATGGATTACGTGGATGAACCACCTAATCCTGAAGCTTAGAAATTTTAAGAAATGCTTAAAGCTGTAGATAATGAATTGTGCCCTGGTTGTAAAACACATTCTCAATTGTCACTTGTAGCTCGACTAATGGGCATTAAGTCAGAAAATCATATGTCTGAGAAATTATTTGATCAGGTGACAGAACTGATAAAGGAGTTTGTTTCGGATAATAATTTGATCACTAACAACTTTTATAATACTAAGAAGCTACTGCGAGGAATGGGTCTACCAGTAGAAAAAATTGATTATTATTTAAATGGATGCATGTTATATTGGGGTGGTGATAGTGATTTAATTAGGTAAGTTTTGTGACCATTCTCAATTTAGGAAGGTACCTCATGTTGTAGATATGTGACAAAAATTGAAAGTTGTCTTTAAGAAGATGTATTATTTTCCATTAATTCCTCGATTATAGAGACTATATGCATCAAATACTACCACGAATGAAATAATGTGGCATTCCAAGCATGAGGTTGAAGAAGAGGTAATATGTTATCCATTCAATTCACCTGCTTGGAAGCATTTTAATTATATACATCAAGATTTTGAGGCAGAAAGTCAAAAAGTGAGATTTGGTCTCTACAATGAGGGATTTCAACAACGTGGGCAATTTGGACAATAGTATTCATCATGGCCAGTGATAGCCTTATAACTTGCCTCCATGGTTGTGTTTGAAGGAGCAATATATGTTTTCCTCAATATTGGTTCCAAGGCTAAAAATTCAAAAGACATGCTGAATGTTTTCTTATAGCCACTTATTGCAGAGTTAAATCATTTATGAGATGTCGGCATGAATATGTACGATATCTTAAAGAAGCAAAATTTCATTATGCACGAAGCCCTTATGTGGATGGTAATGACTTTCCTGCATATTCAATGAATCCTGGGTGGAGTACTGCAAAATGATTCGCATGCCTGTATTGCATGAAAAATTCTGATGCATTTACCCTCAAATTTAGTGGTAAATAGTCATGGTTTGATAACCATCATTAGTTTCTATCTACGAATCATCCATTTCGAAGAAATAAAATTGTATTTCGAAAAAATAAATTTATGATAACAGTTGCACCAATAGTTCGTTTAGGAGATGTTATTATTACAGATATTCTTAGTTTGGGTTTAAAGAAAGTAACTAAAAATGATGCTAATGGAAGTAATGGACCAATAGGCAAATCATTTGGCTAGAGGAAATGTAGTATATTTTGGGACTTGCCCTGTTGGAAGTCCAATTTAATTTATCATAACTTAGATGTAATGAATATTGAAAAAAATATTTTTGACAATGTTTTTAACACTATCCTTAATGTAGAGGGAAAAATAAAAGACACTTTAACATCAAGATAAGAGCTGAATGGTTACTGTCGGCATCCTGAATTAAAATTGAATGAGGAAACATGAAAATTTTCTAAAGCTTGCTACACACTTGATAAGAAGGCAAGACAGATATTGTGTGAATGGGTTAAATATTTTAAATTCCCTAATGGATATGTGTCAAATATGAGTAGATGCGTGGATATGAAGAATCTTAAGTTATTTGGAATAAAAAGTCATGACTGTCATGTATTTATGCAGATATTAATATCAATTTCATTCCGTGAATTACTTCCACTAAGTGTTTGGAAGGTCCTTATAGAACTTAGTTTGTTTTTCAAATAGCTAACAGCAACCACAATCAAAATAAATAATATGGTGAGGCTGGAAAATGACATTCCGCTTATTATTTGTAAGCTTGAACGGATATTCTCACCGAGTTTTTTTGACTTAATGGAGCATTTGCCATTCCATTTGGCATATGAAGCAAGGATTACAGGGCCAATGCAATTCAGGTGGATGTATCCTTATAAAAGGTAAATACATATATTTTACTATGTTTTATGATTTCGTAATTTAAGTAATATTGTAATTTAACCAAATTGAAACCTAATATTATTGTTGTAGGTATCTTCATAAGTTGAAATTGAACGTTAGAAACAAGGAAAAAGCTGAAGGTTCAATTTGCAATGTATATTTAGTAGAAGAAGCATTATCATTTTGTTCTTATTATTTTGAGGATCATGCCAATACAAAGAATAGAAATGTGCCGATAAATTATGAAGGTCATTTGATGGTAAAAGATGATTCTGTATACAAACTATCTATCTTCTAGCACCCTATAAGAGCATTTGGAAGAGAAATGAAAAGATTTATAATAGCTGAAGAGTACAAAGTAACCCGAAGCTAAGTTTTACTTAATTGTTACAAGGTTGCACCTACATTGAGTATGTATACACAAAATGATTGCAGGTTTAATCATAGTTTAATTTTATCTTTAATAGGAATTATTAAAAATTGATATATATTTTTTTCTCTCTTTTTATATTTGTGCAGTATTTATGTTGAGTAGTTAAAATATAGACAACCAGCAATTTCCAGCAAAGATGTCGATTATATACTAGAAATTGAATTTGCGAATTCGTTCAAAAATTATGTGAGAATTATTAAGTTTTAAATTTTTTAATTATTTAATTTATTATTATCTTTTAGTTGGTAATATCAATTTTTTAATTTATGTCATAGGCAATTGATCCTTCAAATAGAGATTCAAATATTTTTATTCATAATCTAAGTAAAGGCCCGTTTAGATATGTGACAACCTATCTTGGGTATTTTGTTAATGGATATAGTGTAGATGAGATTGATTATTATGATCAACTAAAAGAAGTATTTGAGTTGGAGTATCCTGGACTCAAAAATAATAGGATTGTATTATTTAAGGGTGAGTGGTTTGATCCTACACGAAATATGGGCACAAAGATTCATTCAGATTATAAGCTAGTGGATGTTAACCATAAATGCATATATAATCGATATGAGCCATTTATTATGGCAGTTCAAGTCGCTCAAGTATATTATTATACATATCCGAGTTTATCTCATGATAAGAGTGATTTGTGGGCGATTTGCAAAATCAAAGCACGATCAAAATTTGAAGTACCAACATCGCAAGAAAGAAGCGCAGACTTTGATATTTCACTAGCATTACAGAAAGATGACATAAATAATATTGAACCTATAAATGTAGATGGAGATCTAGAAAATTTATGTGACTCAAATGGTGACATAATAAAAATTAAAGATGATCACTTTATATCTTAAAATAAGTTCAAACTTCTATCGAAATCAGACGAAATATCAGAAGATCTATTAGAGGAGGATAGTGATGCCGATAATTAAATTATTATAACTTTATTATAATATTAAACTATAAAAGACTTTTTATAATTTGTTGAAATCTATCGGTGTGTTTTATTATAAAATGCATGCTTGTTCATCATATCTCTATTGTTTGTTCTATGTTTTATTTTGTACAATAGATGATGCCTAAAGGATGTGGTCGTGGTAGAGGTGAACGTGGACACAGAAATGAACCAAATTCATCTAGTATGTTACATTATGTTGCAGAATCAGTACCATCTCATAGCCACCATATCCAGACTTCAACATCACAATCACCATCTCCATTTCTCTCACCATCACCATCATTGAGACCTCTACTATCACCTTTATCAAATGTAATCCCACCACCAATTATCCTTTCTACCCACACTTTGATCCATCTCTATCTTCTACACCACATTTTACACCGATTGTTCCCCTATTTACAATACCAACGACATCATCAAATGTAGTGTCTTCCTCTATAGTCAGTGCAAAGTTAGAAATTGAGATTGTGGATGAGAGGTAAAAGAAATATGTAAAAATGACTTGAAAAAAAAATTTTGATGTTACTATTAGTGGTTTTTTTATATTGTTATGATTCGCATGTTTTCTATGTTATTTATTTATCTGTACAGTTTTATTTCATATAATAAGTATTCGACTATAATTACAAAGTCTTTCAAGAAAATGGCTGACTTTAAATCATTCTCCTAGAAGAAAGTTTTAAAATTGGCAAAGAAGTCCTATTTTAATGATTTTTAGGTAAAAATAACAAAACAAAAGTATTGAAAAATAATAATCAAATTACTTATCTATTATGTTGGTTATTATTCAAGCAATAAATAATTATGTTCTTATTGTTAATATAAATTCTTTTGTGATTTTTCTATATATAGAATTAGTGCACATGGGCACCTAAATTTGATGGAAAGATAAAGTCATTATAGGAGATCAAAGCTGCTCAATGATATTCTAATTTTGTCCATAAATTGAAGAATATGAAAGAAATGACTGATTTTATATCTGAGGATGTGATATTCTGAGTGGCTTATGCATCGGGAGGATTCAGAAGTGATGAAAAAAATCAGATATTGCCATTAAAAATCAACGAAGTGAGGTAGCTGGACTAGGTACAAAAATTTTTCTACACAACAGGAGGGTCAAAGTCGAGCATTGAGCATGCTCGAGATCTCGTACAATTTTAAAATTATAAACATTTATATATTGAGTGGTTGTCCTAATAGTACAATAAATCAAATCTCTGCATGGTTTTATTAATTTTGTTAAATTTTTTGATCATTTGTTTTTTAATGACTTAATAAAAACAAATTCTAGGCTGGAGAATTGGTTCGGTATAAATTTTTTTTTCAGATTTTCAAGAAGATGCATGTAAAGAAAATGGATGGTCAGTTTGTTGCCCACAAATCTTAGATGATTACTGTAAGAACTTATTATATTAATAAAATTTTATAATACTACATTAAATTTAGAAAATTGTTTGGATTGCAAAATATTTATTTTATTTTTGTATATCTAGAATAGTTTTTTTCTCTATTTTATATCAGGACCTAATGGAGGAACATGTGATAGCTGCTCATCAACAAGTTAAGGGTCTATAGATCTTCAACCAAGTGACTATGATCCTATTTGTTTAGAGACCATAGGAGGTCTTAAGAAGCAGCAAGTGTATGTAATCAGCTCGAAGGGAGTGACATTTTGTTGTAGCAGTCATGCTTCTAATTCATCTATCTCAACAATGGTCGATGAGGCGGTCTAACAACAAGTAATGGAAATAAATGAACGTATTGTAGTTATGGAGGCCAAAATAAAAAAGAAGGATGAGCAGATATCTCATTTAAAGAAAAAAATATATGAAATTAAAGAAAAGAATGATGAGCAGTATACTAATTTGATGAAAGAAAAGAAAGAAATTAAAGAAATGAATGATGAGATGAAAGGAGTTAAGATTGTAATGCAACAGCAGATGTCCTATATGGAGTCACAGCGGCATTGGTGCAACAAATACATTCAGAGATCTAGCTACAAAACCTTGTAGGAAGGGCTAGCATTTTGTACAAATTATGAGGATGATTGAGTATGAGAATTATTTCTGAACTGTTATTTATTTTTTTCCATGTGTAGCAAATAATTATGTTACTTTTTCTAGGTTTCAATTTTTTTTATTCTATTTTTATTCTTTGCTTTTCCGATTAACCCAATTATGAATCTTTGTAGGACACATTATGTGAGACAAAAGAAAAAATTTTGATTCAAAGCAATCAGACATTACCACGATCCTTCTAATGCATGGGTCCCATTTTTACAGATTTCAGCTATATCAAAAAGAGGCTAGCTTAACTTATCTTTATTATTCTGAAAACATTTTATTTTTGCACTCTTTTTATCTCTAAACATAATTGCTGGATATCTTTTATATATTTTTTGAAGCTAAAAGACAATCAAATTTAATTTGCATTTGTTTATGTCTATAATATTTGTTTTTATATATCTGTGAATATATTTTTGTGTCTTTGAATTTTTTGGGTAGAGTTTTAGCCTAGTATAGGTATTTAAAAGCTTATATTCAGCAGCGACAATAGCGGTAGCGATGCTAGTGGGTGCAGCTGTAATGGCAATAAATGTGGTATATACGTATGTATATAATTAGTATATATGTACATATAATACTACAGTATTTTATGTACATATATACTGAGTATATATAGTACTCAGTATATATGTACACATAAAACTGTAGTTTATATGTACATATACTATAGTAATATATGTACTAGTGAAATGCTAGTATATATGTAGATATTTACTGCAGCAATATATATTTATCAAAACATAGTCATTTATTTATTTATTTATTTTGATTTGATTTGGTGGTTTAAATTCCATACATTTATGGTGCCACATTGTTTCCCATACAAAGCTTGTATAAGTTAATATATATTTCGACAAACATGATGCAACATGATTCAGACGCATTTTTGTTGTGGAAAGTTGGTGATCAGAGGAGCAGAGGGAGAGAAAGCAACGTTAATGCATTGATAGATTATACTTTATGCACAGTCGGTAGATACATTGATTAATAAGATGTAATATATTTTTTGTATTAGAATAAGTTATTAAATAAATTTTTTTCTTTAATTTAAAAGTTTCATTTATTATTTTTGTTTTTATAAAATTTAATTTTAAATTATTAAATTATTTAATTAATTTTTTGTTTAAACTGTATGTCAATCAACTTTAATTTGTGTTTGTTCATGTATATATTAATTGTTTTTATATATCTATGAATATGTTTGTGTTTTTCCGTATTTTTGGTAGAGTTTTAGCCTATTATAGGTATGTAAAAGCCTATTATCAGCAGTGGTAGCTGAGGTAGCGGCGGCAGTAGTGCTAGCAACGGAGGTAGGAGAGGTAGTGGAGGCAGCGACAGCATTAAAGGCAGCGTTGGCATCGGCGAAAGCAGCGGCTGTAGCGGCAGCGGCGGCAGCAATGGTATCGGCGGTATCAGAGATAGCAGAGACAACACTGATAGCAGCCATAGCAGTGGCTGCACTGGTAGCGGCAGCAGCATCGATAGCTACCGTAGTGGCCGCTGCCGCTTCGACAAGGGCGGCAGCGGCAGCAGTAGGAATGGCAAAATTTGTGGTATATACGTAGGTATATTGTCAGTATATACGTACATATAATTCTGCATTATTTTGTGTACATATTACTGAGTATATATGTACGCATAATAATACAATTTATATGTACAAATACTACAGTAATATATGTACGAGTGAAATGCTAGTATATATGTGTATTTTGGCTGTAGTGATATTTATTTATCAAAACATAGTTTTTTTTATTTATTTTGATTTTTTTTAGTGGTTTAAATTTCTTACAGATGTGGTACCACATTGTTTCCCATACGAAGATTGTATAAGTGAAGGGATCTTTCAACAGACATGAAGCACCGTGACTCGGACATCATTTTTGTAGTGCAAAGTTAGTAATCGGAGGAGTAGAGGGAGAGAAAGCAACGTCAAAGCATTGATAGATTATACTTTATGCACAGTCTGTAGATACATTGATAACTAAGATGTAATATAATTTTTTTAGTTATTTAAAATATTGTATTAGAATAAGTTATTAAATGAATTTTTTTGTTTAATTTAAAATTTTCTTTTATAGTTTATGTTTATTAAATTTAATATAAAAATATTAAACTATTTAATTAAATTTTAGTATAAGTTGTATGACAATCAACTTTAATTTATGTGTGTTCATATCTATAATAACTATTTTTATATATCTATGAAAATGTTTGTCTTCGAATTTTTTGGGTAGATTTTTAGCCTATTATAGGTCTATACAAACATAATATCATTAGTAGTATCAGTGACGGCGGCGGCGACGATGATAGCGGCGACAGTAGAAGAGGCAACGGTGATAGTGGTGGTGGTGGCAGCAGCGGGGCAGCCACGGTTATAGCAATGGCAGGACAGGAGCTGTGGCATCAGTAGTAGTGGCAAGTAGCGATAGCAGAAGTGGCAGTAGCAGCGGCTACACTGGAAGCAGCTGTGGTAGTCACGGTAGCAGCTGCTGGACTAGAAGCAGCGGCATCACCGGAAGCAACAATAAAGGCGCCAGTGTGGAGGTAGCAGTGGTGGCGGCGACGACAGCAGAGGCAGCGTGGTAGCGAAGACAATAGCAGTTGTATTGGCAGCGATAGCGACAAAGGTAGCTGTGGCAGGAGCGGCAGCGGGTGCGATAGCAACAGCATCAAATGGGGTATATACATATGAAAAAAGTCAGTATATATGTACATATAATACTATAGTATTTTATGTACATATATACTGGGTATATTTGTACTCAGTTTATATGTACACATAATGCTATTATTTTTATGTACATATACTTCAGTAATATATGTACGAGTGAAATGTTAATATATATTTACATATATACTACATGATTATATATGTATCAAAATATAACTTTTTTTTAATTTGAGTGAGTGGTTAAAATTTCTTACTGATATGATACCGCATTGTTCTTTATACAAAGCTTTTTATAAGTGTTGAGATTTTTCTCTAGACAGTACATGTCATGACTCAAATAGGTTTGTCGCAATAGAAAAATGATGATTGGAGGAGCATAGGGAGAGAAAGTAGCATTAATAAATGGATATATTATAATTTATGCACTGTCGGTAGATACATTGATGAATAAGATGAAATAAAAGTTTTTTATTTCTTTGTTTCAATTATGTAAAATATTGAATTTGAATAAGATATTAAATGATTTTATTCTTTGTTTATTATAAATTATTTATAGTTTAAATTTTTATTCAATTTGATATAAAAATATTAAATTATTTAATTAAAAAATTTTACAGGTGGACACAGCCAAAGGAGGTGGTCAAAAGTGTGTTCTACAAACAAGCTATTAGCTAATATAAAGACACAGTGTATGAGGTCAAAGATAAATGGCCGAAGAATAAAGAAAAAGATTTGAGTGTCCCTGATCATATTTTCAAGGAGTGGTGGTGCAGTTGGGATGATCCGTATTATAGGAAGATGTGTGATAAACAGAGCGACAATCATCGCTCAGAGCGGGCTAGGGAGGGTAGTGGCATGTCTACACACACTTGTAGATCTCGCTCTATTCACGAGCACGAATGAATATTTGTATTATTTATAATTTATACTTTTTATGTTTATTACTTTTTGAAATGTGTTCAATTATGCCTAAATTTCATTTCTCATAAGGAATTTTTTTTCAATAGAATTAACATATGTATTGTATGTAATTATAGACACAGAAGGTGGGTAAGAAGCCCAATGCTCCTCGCTTATTCAGATACATGCAGATGAAGGCTAATGATAATCAGACTTTCGTTGATTAGAGATATCGTGCAGCAAATGTAAGTTTCATTAAATAAAATTAACTTTTCTTTTTTTTTTGTTTGAAATATAAATTGAAATTTCTTTTGTACATTTTTATTAGGCGAGATATGAAGAAATGTTAGCTACTGCGACTCAAGCATATTCCAAGTCTACTTCAGGTTCATGTGATGGTGCAATAGGTAGTTCTCATTCATTAGCTCCACCAGTTGATACGTATCAGATTCCGTATGTGGCGATTGATGGCAAGGAGAAGATGCCCATCTATGGCGTCGGTTCGTTGACATCATCATTCTACTCGCATAGATGACCAGATTATGAAGCTGAATTTTTAGGACCAATTTAAAATTTGTTCTCGATGATGGAGGAATTTAAGGACACGATACGAAATGCTATATAGTATCAATTGGTCGATACAGAGCGACACATAATCGACTATGAGGATGATAGGGATGAGTTGCGTATGTATTTTGACTAGCTTACAAAGAAGTTTCAGGAAAGAGGACTACAGTTCAACCCTAATGATCTACCACATATTTTTCAGCATAATGCTCCAGCTACATCATCTACTCCAATCACCTATAGTAACACCTGCAGGAACTACATCAGGACTAGCAACAGTAGACAGCTATACCTCAATACCCGACACTTCACCATGTGGACCAGATACATCACAGTATAATGATTATGAAACTAGGTTGGATGATTAAGTCTATTACACACATTTTTTTTCAATGCATTAAACCTTAATTTTGAATTTCATTTTTTTTATTTTCTCTTGATGTATTATATATATATATATGCAGTATATATAGTTGTTTGCTAAAGTTAATTGGATTTTTTTTGGTGTATTATCTGTATATGTTTATGTAGCAACTACATCAAAATTGGAAGTTAATTCGATTTTTTTATGCTATCTATATATGTTTCTGTAGCAAATGCATCAAAACTAAAAAAAAATTTGGTCGGTAATTACCGACGCAATTGCGACCAAAAACTGACCAAAATTTTTTAATACAATGGTCGGTAAAAGGTCACCAAATTGTCGGTAATACTTTTGGAGATCAATTACCAACCAATGATTATAAAATATTTTGATCAGTTTTTGGTTGTAATTTTTTTTGCTTGCAATTTTTTTTGTTTATTATCGATCATTTTGTAACCATTTACTGCCCTATTACTTTTGGTGTGAAAATGGTTGAAATATAGTCGGAAATTATTTGTTGGTAAATTGTATGTAAATTGTCGATAATTACTAACTATTTGGAAACAATTTACCTACCTAATGCTTTTGGTCGGAAAATAGCCGGAATATAGCCGGATATTATTTGTTGGTAAATGGTCTTTAGTCGGTCGGTAATTACGGATCATTTGGAGACCATTTACCGACCAACTGCTTTTGGTCGGAAAATAGTTAGAATTGAGTTGGTAATTATTTGTCGGTGAATGGTTTGTAAATGGTCGTTAATTACCGACCATTTGGAGAGTAATGTACCAACCTAAATATTTTTTTCAGAAAATTATCAGAATAGTCCGTAATTATTTGTTGGTAGTGGGTTGGTAAATGGTCAATAATTTACCGACAGAATGATTTTTTCTGTTGGTAAAAAAATTAACGACAAACAAAATTGTGATTAAATATTTTGGTCGGTAATTGGTTGCTATTTGGTTTACCGACCACAAAATACCGAATTAGCGACTAAATAATTGGTCGGTAATTCGGTGAATTTTAGTAATGAAATATTTATTTTTTTTGGAATTATTTAGAAAAATATGAAACTCCACCGAAAAATATATTGGACATTTCTTCAAATAAAATATGAATTTCTTGGATTTACTCTTAGAATTATGAACCTCATTTGAAAAATATATTGGACATTTCTCTGACAAAATATTTTATTTTTTTGGATATTTTTCAAAAACCACCGTGTAACTTAGCCTGGAGGTTGTCCCAATTCGAGTTCACAAATTTATTATAGTCATGCTCAAGAAAAAATACCACGCAACTCAATCTGGACGTTATCCTAATTCGAGTTCTCCAAATACATTTCATACACCTTTATATGTATATATATATCATGCACCCACCCATGTATATGAAATGTCTCCGTGCATATGTAATGCAAGTATGTCATTTATGATTAAACGAGGTTTAAGACACAACTATAACAATCCAAACCCAATAACATGCACGAAATTTTACTAACAAAACCCATAAACTTTTTATCGATTAATCATTTCCAATGACATTTCTAACAATTCGAATTGAAATATAAAATATGATCATTTATGGCCTTTAAATAGAAAAGAATTCTGATAAGAGAGAAACACTACCTTTTAGAAAATTTCACGGAAATTTTATAAATTTGATATCAAATTAAAGATCTCATCACGTAGAGAAACTTTTGTTCTTCTGCTATTCTATTCCGACTCTAGAATAAATCCATTACGATCAAAAGAAATTCAAGTTTATATATATATATATATATTCCTCACAACAATGACTCTCTCTCTCTCTAGACTTTTATTTTTTCCATTCTTTGTCAGGCATCAATCATTTCTGAATGTCACGTTGGTTTTTTAAATTTTTTATTATAATTATTTTTTTTATTTTTTAATTTTTTATTATGTCTTATTTCTTATTTTCCGTATGTTATTTTATTTTTTATTTTTTTGTATTTTTTATTTTTTTTATTTTTTTTATTTTTTTTGAATTTTTTTATTGTTTTTATTTTTTTTATTTTTTTTATTTTTTTTATTTTTTTATTTTTTTTTATTTTTTTTATTTTTTAATTATTTAAATTTTTTAAATTTTTTAAATTTTTTAAATGTTTTTAATTTTTTATTTTTTAATTTTTTAAATTTTTTAAATTTTTTAAATTTTTTAAATTTTTTTTTTATTTTTAAATTTTTTTATTTTTTAAATTTTTTCAATTTTTAAATTTAAATTTTTTTTTTATTTTTTATTTTTTAATTTTTTTTATTTTTTTTATTTTTTTATTTTTTTTTTATTTTTTTATTTTTTTTATTCTTTTTAAACACATGGACCGTGCATGCGCAGCCACGTGATGAGGTTGTGGCGTAGTATTTTCCATTTTCGTTTTTTTTTATATTTATTTATTTATTTTAATAATTATTTAAATAAATTAAAAAAATAAAAAATTTAAACATCCTCAGAATTTGACAAATTTGTCAACGTTACTATATTTTCCAAGACGAATTCAATAACAAAATTCATTTTATCAGTAGGGTTCTAAAATTTTTAGTTAATTTTTTTTATAACAAATTACTATTTACCCCTTTCCAGAAATAATTCATGTTATTTATTTCTTCATTTTTTTCGGGATTTCACATTCTCTCCTCCTTAATGAATTTCATCCCGAAATTCTCATAGATACAACTTTATAAGTATAAACTTATTCTGAAGTTAAATAATTATTAAATTACTAAACACATACCTTCATCTTCAAATAAAAAATGATAAGCGACATGCATCATGTCTTCACGTTCCCATGTTGCTTCTTCTATTCCTCGATGCTATCAAATCACTTTTACTAGTCTCACCATTTTGCGTTGCAAACCTTGGTCTCGACTATCAATGATACGCACTTGCATTTTTTAATCATTTCATCTGTATCAATAATGAGTTCCCCCCAATCCATTACATTAGTTGGACTTGAAATATATTTCCTAAGCATAGAGATGTAAATATCACGTAGACACCAGATAAATGTGGCAGTAATACAAATTGATAAACAACCAAACCCACCTTCTTGAGTATTTCGAAAGGTCCAATATATCTTGATGATAGCTTTCCACGCTTGCCAAATCTGATTACTCTCCTTTTTGGCATCACTTTCAAGAAAATATGATCTCCCACCATAAATTCTAGAGGTCATCTTTGTTTATCAGCATTACTTTTCTATCAACTTTGAGCCATAAGAACATGTTTTCATATCAAATCTACTTTCTCTGAGGTATCTCTAATCACGTCTAGACCCGTGATGGATCAGTCTCCCACCTCAGCCCAACAAACTGGAGATGGACATAGCCTTCCATACAATGCTTCATATGGTGCCATTTGGATACTTGCCTGATAACTATTATTATAGGCAAACTCGACAAAAGGCATATATTCTTCCCAGCTACTCTTGAAATCTTGACAACATGCTCGTATCATATTTTCAAAAACTTGTATGGTTCTTTCTAACTGACCGTTAGTTTGTGGATGAAAAGAAATGCTCATTATCATCTGTGTTTCAATTGCTTTCTGGAAATTCTTCCCAAAATGAGCAGTAAATTTGGGATCTCTATACCATACAATAGATACTGGCACTCCATGTAATCGGACAATTTCTCGTATGTATAACCTGCACAATTCCTCACATGTGAAGATCATTCACATTGCCAGGAAAATGTTCGGACTTTGTAAGCCGGTCAACAATCACCCACATAACATCATGTTTTCGTGATGTTTGTGGCAAGTGAGTCACAAAATCCAATATGATATGCTTTCATTTTCCACTCTTCTACATCCAAAGGCTGGAGTAATCCTACTGCCATCAAATGCTTCAGCCTTTATCTGCTAACACGTGAGGCATTATCGAACAAAATCTCAATGTGTCTCTTCATCCTATTCCAGTAATACTAGCGACGAAGATCATTATACATCTTTGTGTCATCTGGATGTTCTGTAAATGAGAACAGTGAAATTCTTTAAGAATCTCCTCTCTCAATTCTACTATCTGGGAAATCACATTCCGTCCCCTAAACCGAGACTAACATCCATATGAATAGCCCAACTTCATCGCATGTATTAGTTTCTATTCGATTCTTTATAGATAATATTTCTACATCTGTTTCTGCATCTAAATCACCTTATTTAATAGCGAAGATATAGTTACTAATATTCTGATAACACCTAACTTTAACTGCTATATTAAAAGCTGAATCATCCCACAGTGTCAAGCACATCTCATTCCCACAAAATAATACTAGCTAGTGCACCTCATGATTGCCAATAATTGCATCAGTCACCACATTTACATTACCTGAATGGTAATGCAAAGTAAAATCATAATCTTCTAGATATTCCATCCATCAATGATGTCTCATGTTAAGGTCTCATTATGTAAAGATATATTTCAGACTTTTTATGGTCTGAGTATACCTCAATTACTCCCATACAAATCGTGGCACTATATTTTTAAAGCAAGGACTATAGCCACCAACACTATATCATGTGTTGGGGTAATTCTTCTCATGATTCTTTAACTGCCTAGAACCATAAGCTACAACTCTCCCAGATTGCATAGAAATACATCCCAATCCATCTTTCGAGGCATCACAATACATTGTATATTTCTGTCCCCTATCTGGATTTATCAAAATAGGAGCTAAAGTAAGTCTCCTTTTCTATTCATGAAATGCCATTTCACATGAATAATATACTCATACTTAACTTCTGAACAATCTAGTAATAGGAGCAGCTAACAGAGAAAAATTCTCAATAAATTTTCTGTAATACCTATCCAATCCCAAAAAATACGTATTTCAAAAATTGACTTTGTCCTCTCCCGACTCATGACTGCCTTGCCTTTTTCAGAGTCCACTAAGATAACAGTAGCTGATACTACATGTCCCAAAAATTTATTTCTATCAACCAAAAGTCACATTTTCCAAACATAGCATACAACTTATATTCTCTCAAATTTGAAGAATAATATGTAATGATCCTCATGCTCTCCTTCAGACTAAGAATAGATAAAAATGTCATCCACAAAACAACAACAAAATAATCAAATATGGCTGAAATATTATATGCATAAGATCCATGATATTGATGGCACATTTGTTAATTCTGAAAGGCATTTATGTAAACTCAAAATGCCCATTCCATGTTCTAAATATTGTCATAGGGATGTCAGCCTCTCTAACTCACAACTGGTCATATCCAATACAAAGATCTATTTTGGAAAAAACATGTGCCCCTTTTAATTGGTCAAATAAATCATCAATCCTTAGTAATGAATATCGATTATTTATCATAACCCGAATCAACTGTTGATAATCAATGCACAGTCGAAGGATTTTATCATTCTTCTTTACAAATAAAAGCAGAGCACCGCAATGTTAAGTGCTGAGTTTAATGAAACCCTTGTCAAACAAATATTGTATCTGGAACTTTAGTTCTTGTAATACAATCGGTGTCATCCTATGTGGAGGTAATCCTGGTGTGTCGGTAATCCTGTGATGGGGTAATTTTAGTAATTCATTAAGAAAAATCCTCATATTCACAAACTATCCGAGAAAGATCCATATTCAATATCCCTGCTTATTCTAGGGTGAGACATGTCAGCCAACCTGAAATTTGTTTGTACCATTTAGAATCCTATATAGGCTGGTGTAATGCATCAAGCATATGGTCTTGAAATACAACATATATATCATCTGGTGTGTGGATAATAATTCTTCTATGATCATAGTCAATAACGACTAGATGTGATATTAACTGTCCATGCAAAGAATTACATCAAAATCTGACATGTCCATGACTCTAAGGTTTGCTATGAGTAGAATCCCTGAGATTTCTAACTCATAATCTTATTTATCTATCTTTATGTCTATCTTTCTGTCTATCTATCTATCTATCAATTTGTCTATCTATCTATCTATCTACCTGTCTATTTATCTGCCTATCTATCTGTCTATCTATCTATTTTTGTATCTATCTATCAATTTATCGATCTATTTAACTATCAGTTTATCTATCTATCTATATTTATATCAATATATCTATGTTTCTATCTATCTGTCTATCTGTCTATCAATCTGTCTATCAATCTAAATATCAATTTTTCTATAAATCTATCTATCCATCTATAAATCTATCAATATATTTCACTATATATTTGCCTATTAATTAATCAATCAATCTGCATCAATTTGTACATCTAACTATCTTTCTATCAATCTATATGTATTTTTATCTATGAAACTATCTATATGTCTTTCTATATATCTGTCAGTCTTTATATCTATCTATCTGCCTATTTATCTATCTATCAAAGTCTCTATATATCTATTTTTTATCTATCTTTCTATCTTTCATTCTATTTGTTTATTTTCTTCATAATCTATCTATCAATCTATATATCTATGTATCTATCTATCTATATGTCTATCTATCTATCTATATGTCTATCCAATTATTTATCTATCTATCTATATATCTATCTATTTAATCTATCTATCTATCTATTTGTCTATCTATCTATCTATCTACCTATCTATCTGTCTATCTGTCTATCTATATATTAATCAATCTTTCTATCTATATGTCTATCTATTTATCTATCTGTCTATCTATATGTCTATCTATATATCTTTATATCTATCTATCAATCTATCCGTTTGTCTATCTATCCATATATTTATTTATCGATATATCTTTTTGTGTATCAATCTGTCTATATTCTTTCTATCTATTTGTCTACTTGTCTATTTATCTATATATCTATAGATCTATTTATTTGTTTTTCATTCTATTTATATATTTATCTATCTATTTATTTCTCTATCTATATATCTATTTTTCTATCTAAGTGTCTATGTATCAGTTTATCTATTTGTCTATCTATCTGTCTAATAATCTATCAATTTATCTATCTATCTATATATATTTATATCTATCTATGTATCTATCTATCTATCTATATTCTATCTATCTTTCAATCTATATATCTATATCTATATCAATTTTTCTATCAATCAATCTATCAATCATTCTATCAATCCTTCATTGTATGTGTCTATCTATCTTTCTATCAATATTTCTATCTATCTATCTTGCAATTAATTTGACTATTTTTTGACTATATTTCAATCATTTGTTATAGCTTTTTATCGATTTATTTATTTAATTGTCTGTCTATTAATCAATCTGTCTGTCTATTTTTCTATCTATCTAATTGTCTATCTATCTATCTATCTATCTATTTATGTGTTTATTTATTATCAGTCTATCTATTTGGCTATCTATGTATATCTATCTTTCTATCTTTCTGACAATCTATCTATCAATCTTTCTATCTATCATTAATCTATATCTCTATCTATCTGTATATCTGTCTCACTATCTATCTGTATATAAGTCAATCTTTTTTTATATCTATCTGCCTATCTATGTATATCTATCTATCTATCTGTCTTTCTTTCTATGTATTTATCTTTTTTACTATCAATACGTCTAACTATCAATCTATTTGTCGATATTTCTATTAATCTATTTCTATCTGTCAATATATCAATTTATCTCTCTATCTATATGTTCATTTATGTTTATCTATCTTTCTATCTATTTATCTAAGTATTTGTCTAATAATCTATCTTTCTGTCTGTCAATATATCTACCTATCTAACTATCTGTATGTATATCCTTTTGTCTTTCTATATGTCTATCTATATATGTCTATCTATCTATCTATCAATCTATCATCTATTTATCCATGTATCTATCTATTTATTTATTTTCTATCTATCTATCTATCTATGTATCTATCTAATAATCTATTTAATAATCTCTATATTAACTATCTATATATTTCTCTATCAATCTATATATCAATCTATCTATTTATCAATCAATTAATCTATCTATCTTTCTTTCGATCTTTCTATTTGTCTATCAATTTATCGGTGTGTATGTCTATCAATCAGTTTGTGTATCTATCAATTAGTCTTTAATCTATTTTCTGTATGTCTATATGTCTATCTATCTATCTATTTGTCAATCTATCTGTCTATATTTCTATCTATCTATCTGTCTGTCTATCTATCTATCTATTTATTTGTCTGTCTATCTATTTGCATATTTATTTTCTATTTATTAGTTTATCTATCTGTCTTTCTATCACTCTATCTATCTTTCTATTATAAATCTATCTATCTATCTATCTATCTATTGTTATCTTTTTGTCTATCTATCTATTTTACTATCTATTTATCTATGTATTAATCTATATGTATATCAATCATTCTATCTATCTGACTTTCTATCTATTTGTCTAACTATCTATCTATTTGTCTGTCTGTTTATCTATCGATCTATCTATCAATCTTTTTGTCTATCTATCTATTTATCTATATTTCTATCTACCTTTCTATCTATCTATTTGTCTATTTATTGTTTATCTTTTTGTCTATCTATCTATCTATCAATCTATCAATAACTACATGTATCTATCTGTCTATATATTTATCTATCTATCTATCTCTGTATCTATTTGTCTATATATCTATCTATCTATCTTTATATAAATCTGTCTATCTAACTACCTATCATTATGTAAATAAATCTTTCTATCAACCTATCTATCAATCTATTTATCCATCTATCTATCTATTTTTGTATTTATCTATTTATCTGTCTATCAATAAATCTATCAATTTGTCTATCTTTTTGTCCATCTATCAATTTATCTTATTGTTTGTCAATTTGCATGCCTATCTATCTAACTATCTGTCTATTATTCTTCTTCTCTATTTGTCTTTCTATCTATCAGTCTTTCTGTTTATCTATATAACTAACTAACTATCTATCTGTCTATCTATCTAGATATCTATCTATTTTTCTATCTATCTATCTATGAATCTACCTATATATCTATATATCTGTCTATCAATTTATCTATTTGTCTGTCTATTAATCTGTATGTCTATCTATCTGTCTTTCTTTTTGTATTTCTATCTATTTGTCTATTTTTCTGTCTATCTATCTATCTATCTATATTCTATCTATTTATTTATCTATCTATCTGTCTGTCTATCAGTCTATCTATCTATCTATCTATGTATCTATCTATCTAGATATCTATCTATCTATCTCCCTCTCTCTCTCTATCTATCTATTTATCTTCTATCTATCTACCTATCTATCTATCTGTCTATCTATATGTTTATCTATCTGTCTCACTTTCTGTCAATTAATCAACCCATCTATGTATTCTCTATTTATCTATCTAACTATCCATCTATCTATCTATCTATCAGTTTATCTATCTATCTATATATCTTTTTGTCTATCTTTTTATCTATCTTTTTATCTATCTTTATGTCTAACTATATATCAATCAATCTATTTATCTATCTCTCTATCTATCTATATGTCTGTCAATCTATCTGCTATATATTTGTCTATATATCTATCTATCTATTTATCTATCTATCTATATATCTATTCATCTATCTATCTATTTGTCTATCTCTCTATCTATTTGATTATCTATATGTTTCTCTATCTATTAGCATATCTATCTATCTATCTATCTCTGTATCTATTTATCTATCTATATAACTGGCTATTTATCTATCTATTTATTTGTATATCTATATGTCTATTTATTTGTATATCTTCTATCTATCTATATATCTATCTATTTTCCAATCTATCTATCTATCTACCTAACTAACTAACTATCTATCTTTCTATCAATTTATCTATCTATCGATCTATTTGTCTATCTATCAATCTTTCTATCTATCTATCTTTCTATCTATCTATTTGTCTATCTTTCTTTCTATCTATCTGTCAATATTTGTCTGCTTATTTTTCTATATTTCTATCTATCTTTTAGTCTATCTATACTAAAGAAAATGTCAATTTAGCTATCAAAATTTTGTTAGGGATATAATTTCTAGCTAATTAGAAAGAGATTATCTAGTGAATAATAATAGATGTTTGATTTATATTGAATTACAATTTTTTGAATGATTCATGATGGATTAGAGACTAAAATAATTGATTGAAAATTGTCCATAGCTAAAATTATCATAAATTTTCATGCAAAGTATTGTGGGCATTTTAGCAATGACTTTAAAGATGAATTTTCCATAGCTATTTAGTTCGACACAAAATCCCTCGCGAAATAATATTCTTAAAATTATTTTTTTGATTTTTTATTTAATTGCAAAAGATTATTCTTTAAATGATAATTTTCACAAAATATATACATTTAGCTAGGGATTTTTACTTAGCTATGTGGGTTGGGGATAATTTCTGTCGCTAATCTATATTGACTTACTTTTTTTTATGTATATTATTTTTTTTAATTTTTTATGTAATTTTGTATATTAAATGTTTGCCCTAGTCTAAGGCTGAGTGATAATTTGATAGACACATTTCCCTCATATAATTATAAAAATAATATATTATAAATAAATAATTTCAAAAATATAAATACGAATATAAATGTATAATAATAAAGACTAAAATAACTATTTTTATGATTATAAAATTTTTAAAAATGTATACAAAATTTTCTGAAATATTTAATTATGATATTTAAATATTCGATTTAAAAAAATAATAAATAATTAATTATATAATTATAATCAATTTTTAAGATATTTTAATTAATAATTGATCATACATAAAATTACTACTAATAAAAAGCTAAAATAATTGATTATATGATTAAATAAAAAAATTTATAAAAATATCTAAATTAACAAATAAACAAGTAAATATATATATTATTTAAAGTAAAAAAATTATGATTATAAGAATCATTTTAAAATATAATTACGAAAAGATTTAAAATTTTTGAATTATAAACAAAATTTAAAATTTACTTAAAATTTAAATCAAAATAAATTGATATTTAAAAATTAATACATAGATGTTTTTATTACAACACAAAATTTTGATAATTTAAAAATAAATATCTTAGTGTGGTTTTTAATAGAACACACCAAGAATTTTTTTAGGGTTTTAAAAAAGTTATTTAAAATATTACTAATGAATACTTTTGAAAGTACTACCAAATTGACGCTAAGTTGATTTGAATTCAAGTTTTATTTTTTCCATACTGAAATTTGTAAGAATTAAACAATTGAATAAGATCTTTACAATTAGTTTTTAGCATTCCTTTTTTTTAAATAATAATATAACTTTTTTAATGATCCTCAATTTAAGTAATTTATAGAATTTTAAAAATTATATCAAATAATATGATATTATATGCCTTTTAATTGTTTCATATTATATTCATAAAAAATAAATTGAATTCTTAAAAATTTATATCCATGATATATATATATATATATATATATATATATATATATATATAAATTCTAAATTATACTATAATATTATTTTTTTATTTATGAATTTATATTATAAATTTATCCATAAATTAAAAATAATATGAAATGTTTTTAATTTTTAATGGCTATAGTTTTATATAATTTATTTATGGCTATATTAAATAATTTGTTTTTTTTATAAATGAAATAATTTGAAAATTTGATTACCAATTTTTAGTTTTCATGGTTATTAGTAATATAATTTTTTTAATCATCATTTTATAGCCATTAATAAATTGTTTTTTCTAAATTCATTTAATTAATTTATAATTAATATTACAAAAATTAAGCATTAAAATTTCATAAATTATTAACCATAAATTTCTTTATTTATGAAATAATATTATTTATGGTTAAATAAAAATCTATTCATTTTTTTATTTAAATTATTTAATTTTTATGATTTTAGTTTACTTTTATATTTTGGTCTTTTTTTTTCTATATATTTACATCCATTTTTTTATTTATAGATTCCATTAAAAAAGAAAACCCTAAGGCATTCTAGCTTAAATCATTTTTTCTATCTTTTAAAAGAGGAAGAGAGGAAAAGTGAAAAGGGACTATGGAATCAACCTTCAAATTCTACCTCTTCTTGTTACCTATAAGATTATAATTGCTCTTCTCTTTTAGAATACTAAATAAATTTCTCTGTCTGTCTCAATTTTATTATCACTGGCGGAGTTTGGTTTATAAAATTATTTATTTTTCATTTATTTTCATTTTTCCCAAAATTTTCTATTTATTTCTTCTATTTTTACATCACTTATAATATTTTGACTCTCTGCCATTAATGAAATAATATACAGTTAGTGTAACTTTGTTCTTTTACAGATTAATTTTTTAGGGTTTCATGGATTTCAAATACTGAATCTATGCTTATTGTTTCCTACTTATGCAACTTTTTAAAATTTGCTTAATGTATTTTGCTTCAGTAACTTAAGAAAAATTAAACACAATTTTTAAGTATTTAATTTTGATTCTCTAAAATTATTATAGATAGATAACATTATATTTAAACTTTTATACATTTAATAATCATATGACATTATATATAAATATCTATACTATAATATATATATAAGCATATTACATTATATATAAACATTGATATGTTTATATAAAAATAAAATGTTATATATAAATATTTATACAACATTTACATAAAACTATCCATTTATATAATTTTTTATATAAAATTTATAACATATAAAATGTTTATACATATTTGTCTATCTATATTTCTATTTGTCTTTCTGACTTTTTAACTATCTATCTTTCTCTATCTAGCTAGTTAGCTATCTATCTATCTATCTATCTTTCTTTCTTTCTATATATCTCTCTATCTATATATATCTATTAATCAATTTATCAATCAGTCTATATATCTTTCTTTTTATTTGTTTTTTTATTTAAATGTCTATATTTCTAGCTTTTAATCTATGTAACAATCTAACTATATACAATTCTATCTATATATCTAACTATCTAACTATATATCTATCAAACTATCTAACTTAACTTCTTCTATTTACCTAAAGTCAATTTATTTATCTGTTTAATTTTATATCCATTTATCTATCTATCTATCTATTTGTATGGATATCTAATATTCTACCTATCTATTTGTCTAGCTCTCAATCTGTCTATCTATTTATCTATTTGTGTATCTATATATCTTGTTATTTTTCTATCTATCTATCTATCTATCTTTCTTTCTATCTATCTTTATATATGTCTATCTACTTATCTATCTATGTATTGATTTATCTATCTATTATATCTATCTATCTTTCTACCTACCTATCTATCTATCTATCTATCAAGGTCTATCAATCTATTTGTGTGTCTAGCTATTTGCATATTATTTCTATTTGTATATCTATTTATACATATATCTATTTATTGCTCTATTTATAGATCTATTTCTCTATAATTATTTATATCTATCAATATATCTATGTATATATCTCACTGTTTAGTTGTCTATCAATTTATTTGAGTATTTCTCTATTAGTCATTATTTTATCTCTTTATATCTATATGTCCATCTCTCCGTGTTTCTCTATTTATCTATCTATATATATATATTTATCTATTTTTTTATGTATGTATCAGTCTATCTGCCTATCAATCAATGTATCTATCTACTATCTATCATTCTATGTATCAATTTATCTATTTTTCTATCTATCTATCTCTATTTGTCTATAAATCTATTTCCTATTTGTCTATTTCTATCTTACTTTTATTTATCAATCAATCAATCAATCTGTCTATATGTCTAGCTAACTATCAATTTATCTGTCGCTCTTTACATTAGTCTATCTATTTATCTATCTATTTAGCTATCTTTCTATTTATCTATCTATCTTTCATATTTTTATGTCTATCTATCAATTTGTTCTTCTATCTATCTATCTATGGGTCTATTTATCTATTTGTATATCTATCCATCTATATATTTGTTTATATATCTATCTATGTAACAACCTATATATCTATCTATTTATTTGTCTATCTATTTGTTTGTCTATCATTCTATCTTTCTATCAGAAATATAGATAAAATATATAAACAGATAGATAATCAAATTGATATATAGACATATAGACATATAGATATGTAGATATGTAGACATGTGGATATATATATTGATATATGATAGAGATAGACAGATAGATTGGCACATAGATAGATAGATATATAGATTGACAAATAAATAGATATATAAATAAACATATAGATAGACAGATAGATAAAGAGATATATAGACAGATAGATACATGGATTAATAGAAAGAAAGATAGACAGATATATATATATATATATATATATATATCGATAGATATATAGATAGATAGATAGACAGATTGGAAGACAGATAGATAGTCAAATATATAGAGAGTTAGATATATAGATAGATAGATAGATAGATAAATAGCAAGAAAGATAGAGAGATATATATACAAAACGTTATATAGATAGATAGACCACATATATAAATAGATAGATAGATAGATATATAGATAGATAGCCACCTATATAGACAGACTAATAATATTACATAGATAGATAGATAGATAAATTAATAGATAGACTAATACATACACAGACATATTGGTAAATAGATAGATAGATAGACAATTAGATTATTAGATAAATAGACATATATAATGATTGATATACCAAATGATAGATAGCCAGATAGACCTACAGATATACAGACAGACAGACAGATAGATAGAAAGAAAGATAGATAGATAGATAGATAGATAGATATATAGATAAATAGATAGACAAATAGATAGAAACATATATATATATATATATATACACACACAGATGGATAAATAGATAGATAGATAGACAGCAAGATAGATAATCAAATAGATAAATAGATAGAAAGATAGATAGACAAATAGATAGATAGACTAATAGATTGATAGATAAAAAGGCTGATAGACATGCATATAGAAAGTCAGATAAAAAGATTGATAGACAGGTAAATAGACAAATAGAATGATAGATATAAAGTATATATATTGACACATAGATTGTTGGATTGATAGATGAAAAGATAGTTTGATATATAGACCGATAGATAGATAGATAGAAAGGCAGATAGATAGATGGATAGGTGGATGAATAGATAGGTGGATAAATAATCAATTTAGATAGATATATACATAGATAATTAGATAAATAGTTAGATAGATAGATAGTTAGATTGATATATATATTCATAATTAGATTGATAGATAGACTAAAGGTAGATTTATAAACAATTTCATAGATTGATTGATAGATAAATAGATATATAGATCGATATAATACATATACTGATATATATATATATATATATATATATATATATATATATATATATATAGACATAGAGGTTGATAGATAAATAGTTAGATATATAATAAATATAAATATGTAGAATACAAATTGATATACAGAGATAGAAAGAAAGATAGATAGATAGACAGATAGATAGAAAGATAGATAGATAGATAGATAGACAGATAGATAGAAAGATATATATACAAAAAATAGATAGATAGATAGACAGTTAAAAAGATAGATAGATTTATATATAGATAGATAGATATACAAATAGAAAAATTGATATATAGAGTGTTGGAGTTATAGTTATATAGACAAATAAATAGATAGATAAATAGATAGTCAGATTGATAGATAGATAAATAAATAAATAGATAGACATATATATAGTTTGATAATTAGATAGATAGATAATTAGATAGATAGAGAAATATTTAGATAGGTAGACGGAGGGATAGAAAGATAGATAGATAGAAAAATTGATAGATAGAAAGGAAGATAGATAGAAATATATATAGATTGAAAGGTAGACAGACATATAGTTAAGTTAGTTAGTTAGTTAGATAGTTAGATATATACATAGATAGATAGATAGGTAGATAGACAAATAGACTGATAGATAAATAGGCATATATATAGATATATAGATACACAAATAGATAGACAGATAAAAAATAGACAGATAGAATGATAGATAGATTTATAGATGGGAAAATAGACATATTTAGATAGATAGATAGTTAGATATAGATAAACAAATACATAGATATATCGATAGATAGATTTAAAAATATCTAGATATACAAATAGATAGTTAAATAGACAATTAGATAGATAGATAGAAGATAGATAGATAGATAGGTATATAGATGGATAGATACATAGATAGATAGATATTTATATATAGAAAGATATAAAAATAGTTAGGTAGATAGATAGAGATATAGAAAGATGCCGTATCTGCTGGTGATGCCGTTGCTGCCACCATTGCCGCCACTACCACCACTGCTGCTGCTGCCACTACTATCGCTACTATCGCTTCTGTCGCTTCTTCCAATTCTCCGCTGATGCCACCTCTGACTCCACAACCACTTCCGTCGCTCCTGCCACTACCACCACTGCTACCACTGCTGATAATAAAAGTAAGGCGGGCGATGATGCTCGACTAATGAACTTGAGATTGAGTGAGGTATTGATGAGGTAGAGAGCTGCTTCTCCTAAAATAGGACCCTATATTCTTTCTAGACCAGAATTACATGACACTACATGAGCATCATCATCAACATCATTCTAAGATAGTACAATTAGAACCAATCATAGCAGAATCTAGAGCAACAAAACTTATTTAAGCATACGTTCGCTTTGTACAAAGTGATAATTGCATATCAATACAATTACTAAGATTTTTATGACCAACTTCTCTCTACTTGGCTGGCCTAGACTAGAAATATCATCCAACAGGTTTAAGAAAAGTCTAATATCCAATGCTTTTATTACCTACATCAGTGAGCAATGCACAATGATGCCTAGACCCGCCCGAGCAATTATATATTCAAAAGTGTGTCTGTGTGTAAATAGGTGTGTACGTATGATAATATATACATAACTACAAATAAATATATGCACCCACTTATGTATATACCCGGTATATACGTATGTATATACTATAGTATAAAAGTACATATATACTGAGTATATACGTACATATATACTACAATATAAAAGTATGTATATACTAAGTATATACATACATATATACTACAATATATAAGTATGTATATACTGAGTATATATGTACAAATATACTCAGTATATACGACCATATATACTTGGTATATACGTACATTTATACCAAGTATATATGTACATACTACAGTATTATATGTACGTATATATAATCACATAGCCTTAGATGACACACACACGTGTACTTTAATGCAAATACACATACCATCAAAGACAAAAGAATATAATAATATAGGATTAAAAAACATGCATATAGGTCTCTCAGGCATGGTCCGCATTTCTCGTTCGTTTTTTTCTAGTACTCCACGAAAATAAGAATATTGTTACACCTACACATGGAGCATAACATACTACATTTACAAACTAATAACCGATGCCAAGGAGTCAGAGATCTGAACTATGATGAAGCATATCAGCGCAAAATAAGAGTGTCGAGAACAAACCTACATTTGCATGGAATTACTTTTTTTGGTTCATATCACTGCTTCATATAATAAGGTGTTGTTCCCAACACCATGGAGGCCCCGCCAAGGCTTTTACATACCTATAATAGACTAAAACTCTACCCAAGAATTTCGGGGACACACAGACATATTTACAAATATATAAAAATAGTTATAATAGACATGAAAAAACACAAATTAAAGTTGATTGTCATACAGCTTCAACTAAAATTTAATTAAAAAATTTAATATTTTTATATTTAATTGAATAAAAACAGAAAATATAAATATTAATTAATTAAAAAAATTCATTTAATTACTTACTCTAATACAATATTTTATATAACTAAAACAAAAAAATAATAAATTTATATTACATCTTATTAATCAATGTATCTACTGACAGTGCATAAAGTATAATCAATCAATGCATTGACGTTGCTTTGACTCTCTCAACTCCTCCGATCACCAACATTTGCTACAAAAAAGCTATCCGAGTCATGGTGCATCATGTCTATTGAAAAATCCCTTCACTTATACAAGCTTCGTATGGGAAACAATGCGATACCATATCTGTAAGAAATTTAAACCACTAAATCTAATCAAAGTAAATTAAAAAAAACTATGTTTTGATAAATAAATATTACTGCAATAAATATGTACATATATACTAGTATTTAACTCGTACATATATTACTACAGTATATGTACATATAAACTAAAATATTACTCGTACATATATACTGAGTACATATATACTTACTATATATGTACATAAAATATTGTAGTATTATATTACATATATACTGACTATATATGTACATATATACCGCATTTGTTGCTGTTGCTGTTGCTCCCATTTTCACTATCGATCTTGCCACTATCGCTCCTACCACCGTCATTGCCACTACTGCTACTAGTGTTGCCGGTGTTGCGGCCGGTTATACCAGTGCTGTGCTGCTACTACCGCTGCTGCCAGTTCTAGCACCGCTGCTGCCACTGCCGCTGCTGCCGCGCTGCCACCACTACTACTCTATATAAATGCATACAAAGTTATAAACAATTATATAGAATTACATATGTGTATACATATATGTATACATCATTAAAAATAAAGTTATATTTTATATATAGAGTTTTTTATAGTTATACATATTTATATATAGTTATACACATATAGTTAAACATTATGTTGTATGTTTTTATACATATCATTATAAATATAGTTACATGTGGTTATACATATAGTTACATGTATAGTTTAACTTATATTTATACATGTATGTATATATATTTTTTCATATAATTTCATATATTTATACATATAGTTATGTATAGGTATAGATATACTAAAATACATTTTTTATACTAGTATATAAAAATATATATTAAATATATGTTGTTAATTATATATTTAAATGTAGTTATGTATAAAGTTTTTATAGTTATACATATAGTAAGATTGAATTATTTATAGTTATATGTTATTATACATATAATATATATAGTTATTTGAAGGGCAAATTAGAGTGAATATCTCAAATTTCGACTGCTCGTCCATAATAAAATTAATAAAAAATAAAAACAAGGTGTGAACTAGAAACAAGCTAAAATTATAATATTTTCTTTCATGCTGATGTATAAAGTTCCATACATGTAGCTTAGATGAAACAAGGTGTAAACTAAGAATGTTGAAGTGTCAAGTGGGTTGGGGACATAAGCACGACATGATTCATCAATGTCTGGCACAGTATGATTCATCCATGTTTGACCTGGTTCATAGTCATGCCGAGCTAGGTGGGTCTGACCATGCCTTGTGTTAGGCTTGGCATGGCTCGTGTGCATGACATTGTAGCATGACCCATTAGCATAGGGTTTTAGAAAAAGTAGTTATTTTTTTAATGGTTGTTGTTGCCTTGCTAGCTAAAATATTTATACCCATTATAGGTGAAAATATTTTTTAGCCATTGGATTGCATTTACCGCTTATTTGTAAAAATTTGATAACTTTTGAGTTGCTGCCCTAAAATATTTGAAATAAAAAAATAATTTTTAATTAAAAAATTTTTCTATATATATTTAATTGATATATTTTTATTTTTTTTTATATTATATTTTTTTTCTCTTTTTGTTATTATTAATTCATATTGTATCCTATTTGTGCTATTTTGTTAAATAATTTATAAGTTTAAGTTGTCTTGTATGTCATGTATGTGTTAGTTTCATGAGCAGTTGACTTTCAGACACAAAATATGAGGTACATATCTATAGTATTTAATACACACAAAAACTTAAGGTATACATTGTGATTATGTTTAAAGAATTAATTTTATTTCGTATATTTTAGATTAATAATTATATTTAAAAAATGTAAATAATTTAAATTTATTATTATTTTCTCCTACTTTCAATTCAATCTCATACATAAAAAAATGATAAATGTTGAATAATAACAATAACTTGACTGAAAGGTTCATATTTGAAACTAGGTTTTCTCTTATAATTTTCACTCATTTGCCTCAGAAACATCAAAATAAACAAAATTTAGTAATATGTATGTACTTAACAAAATCAAAAAAAAAATAGTTGGAGAGTTGAAGAAGATTTCAGGTAAACATAAATGAACTATACGATCTTTGAAGTTAGATCAACATCAGGTTAATTGACCATCTTCATTTATCGCAATGAATTTGTGAGAGAAGATGTGAAATTGATTATTACTCGAGTATTCTGTTAGATTTTTGGAAGATTCTAAAATAATTTCTCTTATGCAAATTTACTTTCGATCTACTTATCATAGAATCTTAGTCTTATGTCAACTAATAGGAATAACATTATAAAATATTTTAAATTAAAAAAATAATTAGTAATTAAGAACTTAGCAAATAGAATGGAGGGTTGTCCTTGAAGTTCGACTTCTAGACTAGACAAGAATCATGATGATATTTTATTTGCATGTCTCACTATTATGTCAATTTTTATGTATAAAATTAATAATTTTTCTCTATCCAGTCAGTAGATCAAAAAAGTAAGATTAGAGTCGCTTGCCTTTAGATTGTCTAGCTCTTTAGGAGATATTATTTGCTCTAAATAAGCTGCAACTGCATTTGTCATTTTCTCTTAGTATAAACTCTAATTCTTAGGCAGTCAAATATCCTTATTTTTGGATCATCATGATCAGGAAATAGAATATATCTGTGTGGCTATTGAATCATCTAAATTCAAAGTAAATTTTATCTCATTGAAAGTTAGACTCTCTTTAGAGTCAATCTGATATATACTTTTTGATACATATAATGACTCAATCCGAATATTATCATAATTTAAACCTATAAGTTGTAGCTAATACATGTCCATGTCACTTAACTAGAGGTCCAATTCAAGTGGGATAACAAAAAGTAAGTAAAAGTAATGGATCCAAATATGTTTTATGGATTCTTATTCTTCAGACTCGCTAAAAAATAAATATGCTCAAAAAAATAATGTTAGTACTCACTAATATTATATCAAACTCTTATTATAAAATGTGGATCATTTTTATATACTAAAGTAACTAAGAAAGATTAAACTCAAAGTTTTTGGTTTCATCTTATGTTTTATGGGATATAATGAAAAAATAAATGTTTTTAAAAATTATGAGGAAAGTTAAATGTTGTATCTCCATTATGCATGATCTGATAGAGTATAATGTAAGAAATAATATAAAAGGGTAACTATTTGATAAGTTAATTTTTGGTTGATTTATATATTATCTAAAATATTTCAATTAAATATTTATTCCTTTTTTTAATCCTATTTTTGTGAAAGATTGTAACATGGGAAGACTAATGTATGATTTTATGATTCAAATAGTTAATTTTATAACTGTTTGATACATATATTTTAATATATGATTTTTTTAAATATTTGTATTAAATTATTTATTTTACTATTTTATAAAATAATGTTAAAAAGTATGATATAAGGTGAAATATAAATAATTCCTACATGATGCACATGTTTCTTTTTCTTAGTATAAATTCTAAATTATGGGTGGTAAATTATCTAGTTTTCAACTCATGTCTAGGAACTATAGTAAATTACTAGACTATTTATTGTGTCATCTGGACTCAAGGTAAATTACCTCCGTGGAAATCTCACTTTATTCAAAGTTGATATGATTTATATTTGTCAGAGCAAATGATGATCCCATACTCATAGGTGGGTAATCATAATTTGAACCAATAAGTTCATATGTAGTTGGTGGTGATCATCTCTAGTCTCTTATAACTAGAAATTTAAGTGGGGTTATAGGGGAATGAGGAAAAATAATGAATCTGATTAAATCTTTAGATTATTATTCTTCCTGAATTCACTAAAAAATGAGTTTTGCTTTAAAAATATTTCATCACTCTCTAATATTATCCTAGACATTAATGAAAAATACTTGTACTTTTTTATATACTAAAATAATCAAGAAAAATAAATAAAATAATTAATTTTAGAATCTCTAGAAAACATGCTAAATAATTTTTATATGATTCAAAATTTGAAAGGATGCACAGTCAAAAATGATTGAAGAATACATAAACACTTACACACACTATCATACACTATCACACACTTGCGCACACACTATCACACACTTGAACACATTATCACACACTTGCACATGAATATGTACATATGCGCATGAAATTGCACACATTGTTACACTTTGCACTTTGCACCATCTACATTGATGTAGTTGGCATTGACGTACATCTCATGCAATGGCCATGCGATGGAGAGATGGGAGGGCACACATTATGTGTGCCTTCTTTGGAAAGAGGTAGTGTACACGCATGCAATGTTACGCACAGTGCATCTGTGATTGTGATGTTACTATCTACATGCACTTCTCTCTCTACAAAATATAGTATTTGTGCTCTTAAAGGTACTAGCTCTAATAACATGCTGAAAATAAATTCAAAATATCAATACTACCCATGAAAAATAATGTACAATGTTGTATCCTTATATAATGGGCAATATGAATTGGGACAGCTCATATGTCGAGTATTCTCATATGTAATAAAATAAACAACAAATAAAAAAAATTGCAAACTATAAACAAATGGAAACTATAATAACTATTAAAATAATATATATTAAATAAATAATGTTCATTTTGATTATTTTTTAGATATTTGCTCATGTCTAGTATTAGATCTCTCTTTGAAATATTTAGTAAGATATTTTTTTTGTCCATCGGATCTGTGTGAGCAAGTATTCATTCGATCTGATACATTTAGAAGAAAAATGAAAGCTCACTAGAGATAAAATTAGAAAGAAGTTAGGATATTTTATCATATTGATTATAATTATATAGGATTACTTGATTTTTTTTAATTTTAAATTACATTTTTTTTATTTTAAATTATATTTTTTTTATTTTCAGTCATTTCATAAAAAGATATAAAAGCATCTTAATGAAAATATAAAAAATAGTATAAGTAATAATGTATCAGATAGTTTTCATACTTTATGTATGATTCTTGAGGTTATATACCAGACTTCATGTACGAACACATCATCATGGAATGAGATTTTAAAAAGGATGAATAGATATTTGAGTGACACAACTCAGATTATTAATCGAAGTATTTTGAAATAGTCTTCGGAAATATATTAATCAAATCTATTTTATCAATTGAACATTTTTTTTCATTTCTTATTATATGATTTTTTTAATCATTTATTTTGGTAAAAGAAATTATTTAATATCTTTCAGTATTTTGGTGTGTTTGTTTTGTTCATCTTTTTTTACTATGACAATATAAGGTAATACCTAGTACTTTGAGATTTAATTTTCTTGGTTAATCTATTATCTAAAAAGTATGCTAGTAATTTTAACCAGAATCTAATTGAGTATTAGTAAATATTGATATTTTTTTAAGGTTGACTCATTTTTAAACAAGCCTAGAACAAGAGTCCAGATAATATATGTGAGTAAATTAATTTTTAGTCTTTCTGAGCCTCCAATGAGGTGGGATGATCACTCATCGGTTAAAATTGAATTTGGTTCACTTAATGATAATATTTATATGAAATCATCATATTGACCATAAGTATAGATCAAGTTAACTCTAGAGAGAGTGAAGTTTCACAAGAAAATAAATATCTCTCGAGTCCATACAACTTGGTAATCCTCTGGTCTACTCTAATTCTGGCTCATGATGATTTAGAGACTACGACTTGATTGTACAAAACATAGAGTTTGTATTGAGAAGGGACACGCATAGCATGTTCAGAGCATCTAAAAGTCTCCCATGTAGCATGTGTTCTGATCGTCAATTCCTATGATATTAGTCTTCTAATCACTCTTCAAAATAAAGTGAAGATTTCTACCCAGCATCATATTGTATAGGTATTTTTGTACTGTGATACTCATGTCTCATTCTCAAATATTATCTCATTTAAGATGATATCATATCTTATGATTGCCTCTCTAAGATATGCCATTGGTGGGTGATCATTATGAAAACATATCTAGATGAGGAGATAAATTATCATAAGATAAGATGTATTGTTAGCAGGATTACTCATATATTTTATATTGATTATTAAAATATTTTTTTTAAACTTGATAAAATAGTCATCATAGGATTTTTATTTCATTAGTGGCCTCCCATAGTTAGAAATAATCTTCATAAGATATCCAACAGGCCATGCCAAGTGGAATGTCATTTTTTAGGCTTAGTCTTGCCATTGTGTCTTGCCTAGCATTACATGGCTCTGAAAATGGCAACCTAGTATGGCTTGTCGGCTGCCGGAACATGTCAGGCCAAACCTTGACATGCTTGCACACAATTCATGTAGCTAACCTAAATTCATTCCAATCCAGCATGTATTCATTTTAGGCTAGCATGACTGCATGAATTCATTCTAGACTAGTAGGGGTTCATTATAGGCTAGCTTGATTCATTTTGAGTTGGCCCAGGTTCATTCTACACTAGCCCAAGTTCATTCTAGACTAGCCCAAGTTCATTCTAACCTAGCTTGGAATAAGGGTGTCAAATGAGTTGGGCAGCCCGGGCATGACCCAGATCAGCAGTGCCTGGCCCAGCATGGAAAGTCCAGAACTGTGCCTCGGGCCGAGTGCCCCTAGGCATGGTTTGTGGCCTACTGGGCTGGCATGAGTCGTGCCTCATGTCAGTGCCAATGCATGGTAAACCTTTATTGGTAATTTTATTATTATTTTTAAATTTGACCGCCCCATCACGGGCCGGTCTATTTTTTAAAAAACATTCGGTCACATGATTAATTTTTTTCTGGTTTTCCTTACTTTGTCATTCGGCATGGTGAGCACGACAGTGCACTTTGTCGTGCCTATCAGGATGCTATGAATGGCATGGAATGGGATTTTCACCATGCCGTGCACGACATGGCCATGCTAAGAAAAAGTGGGTCATGCCTGCAAGACATGGCCCACTTCACACCTAGCTCGGATTCATTCCAAGCTAGCTTGGATTCATTCTAGGCCAGCTAGATCATTCTAGGATAGCACGAGTTCATTCTAGGCTAGCTCAGGTTCATTTTAGGCTAACTCGGATTCATTCAATGCTAGAGTTCCATGCTAGTCTAGATTTGTTCCATGCTTGCTTGCATTCTTTCCAAGCTAACTTGGGTTTATTCCAGGATAGCCTGCATTCAATTCAAACTAGAGGTGTTAAATAGGTCATCACATGTTGGCATTACTCATTTTTTCACAACATAGCATGGTGGCGTTGATGTGTACTGCCATGCCCGACTGTGTTGAACAGCAATGATGCACAGAAGATTGAAGATTTTAAAGTTTTAAATAATCTAAATTTTTTATTTTGAATTTTAATTAACTTGTGATTTTAAAATTGTTAATATTTTGAAATTTTGCATTAGTTTATTCATTGTTATTCTAAATAATAAAAATTAAATCATGATTACTTTCTACTTAGGAGATAAAATCATAATTTTTTTTAGATTCAATAATTGTGGACGTAGAAGAGAGACATTAGAAAGAGAGAGAGAATGAAGTTTAAAATACATTTAATCACTTGATATGATAAATTTTCCAAAAAGAAGAAGAGGTCTTTGTGATAATCATCATCACGTGTTTCAGGCCGTTAGATTGGATTTTTTTTCCCGGTGGACTTCTTTGATTCACTGTCCACAGGTTCCCACAGATGACAGATCAGACATTGTTAGCAATTAGCACTTAGCATGGTGATTGTAACATGTGTAATAACTTTAACTGATTTTCTTTATCAACTATATGTTATAATTGTCGCCATTGAA
>JAREIK010013256.1:0-27269 GCA_029783825.1 Sapria himalayana
TTATTATATAAATGAAATATTATAAGCTTTTTTAATTAATTATAAATTTAATGCTTGAAGTGTTCATTTAATAACCATACTGAAATATTAATTTTTTAAATAATCAAATTTTTTTGATATAATTAAAGCAACAATATATTAATCTTATAATATCAACTTTTCTTTCTTTTAAATTGTATGAAAAATTAAAAAATTTTTTAATAATTCAAAAACTTAAAATTTTTTGTCATTATATTTTTAAAAAATTCCTATAATAATAAAAATATTATTTTATTCTTTAATTTTTATAAATATTTACTTATTTATTCGTTTATTCATATAATTTATAAATTTTTTGTAATCAAACAATTGTTTATTTTAGTTTTTTATTAGTTGTAATTTTTATATATTTTTATATATTAATAAAATATTTTATAAATATTATAATTATATTATAAATTATATAATGTTTTGTAATACAATATTTAAATATCATAAATATATATTTCAGATGAATATTAAGTATAATATTTAATTAAATTATAATCAAAAAATAGTTATTTTAATCATATTTAATATAAATTTTTATTAGTATTTATATATTTATTAATTTTTTATAATATCAAATTTAAATTTTTATATGAGAAGATTGTGTAATTCAAGGATCGCTCATATATAGACCATGACATACCTTTAATATAGAAAATAATATAAAATATTAAAATTAATAATGCTTAAAAAAATATTATTGAACATTAGCAAAAGGAAAAAATTAATTTAAAAACATACATAAAAAACTCTTATATAGAAGACAAAATCATTATGTCATCTCACAAATTGAGCACTCTTTATCAAAGCATAAAGAAATAAATAAATGTTAGGTGTATGGCCAACTTTAAAGTTATAGTTATGTAAAGAAAACATATAGCTGTACAATTATGACTTAGCTATAGCTATGTAAAAAACATACAACTAGTAATTCTGACTTTTTAAGTAATTAATAAGATCCCAATAATTAAAAAATATACAGCCAATTAAGGAAACTGATTTCCTATAAGATTTATGTGAACTACACATTCAATCACTCTTCATACCTCAGTGCACTGCACTACACTACACTACAATTCACACCACATTGCACTGTTACACTTACACCATAATGCCCAAACTATTACACATTCACTCTTATTGTGCACACAACAACAACACAACGCTACACCATACACATTAATACCATGTTGACACCTCTACCACTGCCACACTATCAGACACTGCATACACTTTGCCTCAACGCCACAGATACTATCACATTGTCAATGTCACAACACAATACTACGTCGACGCCACAACCACGCCGATAATCCATTAAAATCTTGTCCTCCACAAAAACACACACACTATCATTGTTCCACATCAACACTAACACTGCATCGACATCACTTTGCCGTCATGTTAGCTATTTACCATGTAGATATACTGCATAAACTAAGTGCACACATTGTATAGTAATACCATGTAAATGCAGACATACTTTTATGATTTGCAAACCCTAGCTTTTAAATTAAAAAAAAATATTATGATAGAAAAAAGAAAATAAAACACTAAATCATAACTCAAACAACAACCCCTAATTATAAATAAAGAAAAAAAAATTGAGCAGGCCATAAATCAAGTGTTCCTATTATTAAAAAATATATATAATAAATGGAGGTCATGGAAGTCATACCCAGTATACAAGATTTCCATTTTAATGAGAGATCTGAGAGAGTTTAATATATCTATAGTCTTACCTCCCAAATATTTATAGAGAGTACGTCTAAAAAGTTTCGAACCTGAGACATACTACCATTAGCTATAGATATTTATCATTGTACAAATGCATTACCTCCAATATATATGTAATGCAAAAAAATTCCAAGTAATCAATTAGCTCAATATTATTTCACCCCAACATATTTAAGAATAATATAATAAATAAACACTCATAAAATTATAACAATGATATTCGAAATGTTCAAATAATAAATAAATATTATTGATGAGTCATAAGGTAAAGATTTGGGAGAGAAATAAAATGAAAACTCAAAAATAATTAATAGTTATATCTAAGAATCTATTTAATTATATATAGATAGGTCTACTATTAAATCTATTTTTATTTAGGTATGTTACAAAAATATATAAAAAAATAAAAAATATTTATATATGGATTTGAATAGATTACAACATGGATTAGTTTAGGTAGGTCCAAATGGCAAGGCCCAACAATGATCATGATGATAAATGAGAATTTACATTGTCATATAATAAACTTAAAAGCAAACCTTTGGATTGGAATAAGATCTGAGATGTTGAAATATAAGGAAAACAGAGAGTATCACTACTACAATTGCAAAGCATCCTCTAGCAATAATAGCTGGTTGATAAAAAATCTCTAAAGGTACCTACGTGTGATGCGATATTGCTTAAAAGTGCCATATTTCATGCATGTCCACTTCCATTCCTACTAAATTTGATCTCCATGCCTAAAAAATCAATCTTAGTTGAAAAAATTAAACATTCCAAGTGGTGCTTATTGAATAAACTTGCAATAAGACTTCCAATATATCATGCCAAAAAAGAAAAATTCATTTGGTATTTGAAAAACAAAGTAAAAAGAAATAAATGAAAAACAAAAAAATATTATAGCTAAATTTACTGAAGTTGTATATGGCAATAAAGGAAACTAGAATAAAGACTTAGTTATCCTGATGACAGTTTTAGAATAATTTTTTGAAAAAAAATTTTCTAAAATATGATTTTAGTCTTTTTTCTTGCCTAAAAAAATTCTAGTTGTTTAAGAAATTAAATTATCAAAATCCAACTCTTCTATCACAGATGAATATATAAAATTCTATATGAAAATATTTATGAATTTAGGAAAATATATATGAATATCCAAGAAATGTGATTCAACAGAAAAGATAAAAGATTTATTAAAATAAAAATAAACAAAACAAACCCCATGTTATATTAATGGTGCATTTGCACTGATACTGCACTACACTAATTCCTTGTGGAAATAATCCCACATCCAAAAATATTGTTGCCAAAATATTGTTGCAACTATTTTTAATCACTCACATTTCATTCATTCCAAGTAGTCCAAAAGTTTATATAAGGCAATATATCCTAAACCCTTTTTATTATCTCTACCAATAGATAAATTTTACATGATATAATATGTATCCTCAAGAAGAACAAATTAAAATCAATAATGTATTTGATTAGCTCAAATAAAGTGACTAAAAGAAAAAACCTTGCAAACTAGGCTCAGGTGACTACTTTAGACCGTATAATACATTCTACAATCTACAAACCACACTTGATTGTACTTCCCAAAACACTAGTAGTTGCTTCATATATACCTCCATCTCAAGTTTATAATACAAAAATATTTTTTTCAAGTTTAGTTTGTGTATACTCTAGCCGTGAGATATTGTAAAAAAATGAAAATAGGTACCGAAGTCAACTTGATCCCTGTAGAGTAAGTATCATGATATTTCATACCAAATATCTGATTGTATCACATCACTATAAATCTCATTTTAAGTTGATATTATTTTTCATCAAAAATTGCCTTCATAGTAAACAATAAACTCCATCCAACAAAAGACTTTCTCGAAGATCAAGATATTAGTTGTCTGATCTCATTATAGTTAAAGATATACATCTCATCTATCATAGTCTGACACATTCTTAAATGAGATATTATCTCAGAAAAAGATCATTCTAGTATCATCAAGAGAAATAATAAAAGAAATAAAATAAAATAAGAGTGCAGCGAACTATGTAAAATCGAGTATTGAGTACACTTCTATCTTTTTCATAGAGTAATTGAAAGGTCAAGGTTAAAGGGACTGGCTATAAAATTGTTTGGCTCCTCGATAGGATCGCCTCTTATCCTATCAAGCTAGGCATGTTTCTCTCATCTAGTATATACTCTAAGTTATGATTGTTCAAGTGTCATAATTTCTAACATTATGAGTCTGTATTGGTGCACACACTTATAATACTATGTAATCTAGATATGAACAAAATCCTTCTACTCGAGAACTCTCACTTTCGCTCGACTCAATATAATCTGAATTTGTTGGCAAGTATGATGATTCTATGAGAATAATATCATGCTCAAAACCAACATGATCAAATATAGTCAATGAGTGACTCTCTCTATCAACTAAAAGTCGATGCAGGATTATAGATAAGAGAAAAAGAGTGATGAATCCAAATGTAATATATATATTCACACTCTTCCTAAGCATGTTAAAGAATAAATCATTATTAAACAATTAACATCGAAACTCATTAAAATTTTATCAGTCTATGGTAAAAAATATACTCTCTTTGGGAACTAAAGTATCCAAGAAAGACATAACTCAAGGCCTTGGATACAAGCTTGTCTCATCCTAGACAACAATCAAAAGAAAATAAGTGAAATAAAAAACTTTAGAAGACAACAATTTTGGAATACTCTTTCCAAGTAAAAATATGAGTCATCTCAATCAGTTGTCTATTCTTCCTTCAGCCACTTTATTTTGTTGAAGGTATGATATTACAAAAAAGTCTAGTATATAATCTGATGATCTATATAATAAATATTAAATTGATATGACATAAATTATAATATATTATTATTTTTAAATTTTTTTAATTTTATCGAATTGAGTTTTTATCAATTTATAAAAAATTTTAACCAAAGAAGACTTTTGATCTATCACGAAATAGATATATCCAAATATATCTGGAACAATCAACAAAAAATATGATCAGATACTTAAATCTCTCTTTAATCATAATTCTATTAGGTTTTCATATGTTTAAGTTAAAGATGTTAATCGGGTCGTGTCATATCGACATAGCATCGTAGGAGGTAGGCTCGTCTATAGTTATTTGAGATGCAATATGCATCGAGATGCAAGGTGCATCGAGGCAAAAGGCACACCGAGGCACGAGTCACACCCAGGCACAAATGCACCCAGGCGAAAGGTGCACCCAGGCACAAGGAGCACTCAGGCACAAGGCGCACCCAGGCACAAGGCACGCCCAGGCACAAGGCACGCCCAGGCGCAAGGCACACCCAGGCACAAGGCACGCCCAGGCACAAGGCGCACCCAGTCACAAAGCACACCGAGATGCAAGGCAAACCAAGGCAAAGCACATCGAGGCACAAAACCCTTTTGGAGCATGGAGGCACAAGGGGAAATAAAGGTGAAAATTTTTTTTGTGACATATTCTACATAAAAATACATAAAATTTTTATATTTAACAAAAGAATTATTTATTATTTTTATCTATTAATAAAATAAAATCAAAAAAAAAACATTAAACATTAAAATATATATATTATTAGTACTTCTCAACATCACTATCATTAAGAATAATAAAATAATATAATTGAATTTTAACAATCCAATAAATAAAGTTAAAAAATTAAACTTCAAATTTAGCATATCAATAATAAAAATAAATATCATTAATATTTTTTGTATAACAAAAATTAAAAATTTAAAAAGTTATACAAAATAAATACTTATAGATCTTGCGCAAACTCTAAATCCATAAAATCATCATGACTATCATTTGTTTCATCATCACTCTTGAACTCTCAATTATCTTAATCTTCATCTCCTGATAACTGGGTCATTTTTTCATCTTCATCAATCAAAATAAAAGTAAAAGTATTTTTAAAACTTGATGATATTAACTTTGATATTTATATTTTGCTTGAACTTGCTTTAATTTTTATATAAACCTTTAGCTCCTCTAGCTCTTACAATAATACCACAAGTTAAATCATTACTCTCAAATGCTAAATTATCTTCTGTAACATCTTCATCTTCTTTTTTTTCATCAATTATTTATTGTTATAATTTATATCTTCCAAAAAAATAAAATCAATAATATGATGCTCATTGAATCTTTTTATCAAGGCTCAATTATACTTAATGTACATCAAATCATTCAAGCATTAATATTCCAACTTATTTCTCCTCTTGTTATAAATCTAAAAAAATCATGATTATTAGATTATATATTATATTAAATAATATAATAAAGATATTAATTTTTCGTAATTATTTTAATAATTTACATTCTCAATGTATTTAGTTTATTTCACAACCAGATACACTATATTAGGTTGAGATGCCACAATACAAATTTTTACAAACTATTAATATTAGATCAAAATATACTTCATTATTCAATTATAATTAATATAAATAAATTATCAGCTAAATATTTCATATATTTTAATAAAAAAATATATTAATTTAAATACAGTAAATAACTAAATTAATAAACTAACCTAATAGTTAAGACTTCTTTGTTCGTATGGAAAAATCATAATCAAAAAGGTATTGAGAATGCATGTACAAGTCCAATTATAATATAATTGTATCTTATTCACCTCTCTATTTCATCAAACTCAACATACATTTACATACATCTTCAAAAATTTTTGAATCTAGATTTACTATTAATCCTTTTGTATCATAATAAAACTCTGTGTACAAAAATTTCTAGCTAAATATAAGGCTGATGAAGCTGAATCTCTCACCGCCTATTAATGATTTTCATGATTTCCTTCTACTTCTTTTCACTCTCATTAAAGCTTTTGATAATTATTTTCTGTCTTTTGCATGAAAAAATAAATGGAAGTAATTTTATGTCTCTTTTCACTAACTACCAAGCAAAGAATATGTACAAGAGGGTTTGACACCTTCAAACAAAATATTACAATATTCTAAAAATTAGGCATACAAATTATATTTTTTCTCTTTTCCTCTTTTGCCAATTTATAACTTCCTCAAGTTATTATTTTATTTATTAATACGAGATAAAGTGATGAAGACCATTACAAACCACATCTTTGTAAGCCTCAATAACTAATTTTGCTTCATAAATCATCTAATCATATTATGAAATCTCACTTTATTATAAATACAACCACATATAAATATAACTCACTTAATTCTCTTCTTGATATATGATAGTTTTTCAATATCTTTCAACAATAAGTTAAGACAATATGCAATACATAGTATCCATTACAAATATTGTCTTTTTTATTTCAAAAATCTACCTATATAAGTTAAAGTTAAACATTAATATTGAAATAATATATAATGTGTAATAACCTAAATAAAATAATAAAAAAATCAAATTAAATTTTAAATATTTACTATCACCTAATTTGAAATATTATCTATTATAACTTGAATAATATTATCTTTGTTAACTTCTTTCACCCAAATATTAAATAATTTAAATAATTTATCTCTCGTCTTGATCATAAAAAAATATCAATACGTTTTATAAACAAGAATACATGATTTTTCTTTATAAATTCACCATTAAATTCACCAACATTCTTTCTTTCCTATCTATCCATTCATTCGATATAATTAAATATTCATTTTACATTCATTATGTAAAAAGATTCTTCATCAAATTCATTATAAGAATTAATTCTTTTTATAGACTAGTAACTCTCACATCATAAAAATTAAATCTATTATATCTCAAATAATATTGCCCATTTGACTTTCAAGCATTGGTAAGAACTAATATAGTTGACTATATTAAATGATTTATAGTATTATATAACTATCTAAGAACTAATATAGTTGACTATATTAAATGAATTATAGTATTATATAACTATCTACCAAATAAAATATCAAATTTTTTGTAAGAATTAATTCTTTATTTAGACTAGTAACTTGCACATCATGAAAGTTAGATCTCTTATATTTCAAATCATATTACCCGATTATCTCAAGCATTGGTTAAAAATTAATATAGTTCACTGTATTAAATGAATTGCAACATAATCATCTACAAAATAAAATATCGGCTCTTTCCTTAACCTCTTACTTGTAAGTATTATCGAGAGTCATGCATTGTGGGGCTAGTGCATATGGCATGCCTGAGGCATGCTTGAGCTCAAGGCATGCCTGTGACACGCATGGTCTTTGGGTGCTAACATAGTCCAAAGGCCCACTTTTCTCAACCATACGTGTTGGGTAGGACATGGTTGAGTTGGCCACTACCTATGCCCCCTCACCCTAGTTGGTTATCTAATTCCTGACTATTGGGTGCTAACACTGGCTGACTAGCAGATAGCCAGTGCCCAGTGGCCTATGGCCATAGCCATTGGATTTTACTAGCTAGGACAACCCGTCAACCAATGCCTAGTGACCATTAGGCATCAAGCAAGGGCCATGGGCACTAACTTTGTCATACAGAGTTTGTTTTTAAAATTGAAATTTAATTTTTAAAAATTTAATTTTTAAAAATATAATTATTAAATATAAATTGTATTGCATTGTTAATGAAAATGAATAAAAATCAACTCAATAAAAAACACATCTATTTCATGATTTTGATTTCATCATAATATCACAAATAATAATAAATAAACAAACTAACTAAAAAGCACTACAATCAACAATAGTCAACAATGATAACATGTGAGTCTTAAGGCATGTCAGAGGCACACATGGGCGTTGGGTGCTAACACGACCCAAACGCCCACTTTTCTCAGCCAGGCATGTTGGGTAGGATAGGATCGGGCTGGCCACTACCAATGCCCCCTCACCCTAGTTGGTTGGTTGGCCGGTCCTTGGTTGTTGGGTGCTAACACTGGCTGACTAGCAGCCAGCCAATTCTTAGTGGCCTATGGCCACAACCATTTGATTGTACTAGCTAGTGTCTTAAGACATGCCCAATGCACACATGACCGTTGGGTGCTAACATGGCCTAAAGGCCCACTTTTCCCAGCCAAACGTGTTGGGTAGAACAAGGTCAAGTTGGCCACAACCTATGCCACCTCACCTTTGTTGGTTGGCTGGTTCCTGGTACTAACACTGGCTGACTAGCAGCTAGCCAATGCCCAATGACCTATGGACATAGCCACTAAATTATACTGGCTAGGCCAACCCATCAACTAATGCCTAGTGGCCACTCGGCATCAGGCTAAGGGCCATTGACACTAACTTTATCATATAGAGTTTTTTTTAAATATAATTTTAATTTTTAACAATTTAAATATAAAAAATAAACTATATTATATTGTTAATGAAAGTGAATAAGAGTGAACTCAAAAAAATATATCTATTTCGTGATTTTGATTTTGATCTTATCACAATATCACAGATAATAATAAATTATAAAATTAAGTAAAAAACACAATAATCAAAATTAGTCAACAATAATAACATGTGAGTCTTGTAATATCCAAGATAAGTTTGTATGGTTCGAATTGTCACATCATAAGTTTTTGTCAAAACCACGATACCCTCGATGCCATGTGAGTCATCATCCACTAGTAATTTTTTCACTTGATCCTAAAGACTAATTAATGAATCTTCACAGACTTTTAAGCATAATAATATTTTTATGATATATGGTCACAATATCAATATCTTATCTGAAATAATATAAATAATCACAAAAAAATAAACCAATAATATGAAAGATACCAAAAAGTTTAGTAATTCTTGTATAATCTTAGATAATATGAGATAGATGAATTTGTATGATTTTTAGTAATTTTATGAAGAAAGGAGAGAGATAATGCATATCTTCTAGTTTGATTTTTGTGGTGGGAGGGGGACGGCATTTAAAGTGATTGCCTCCCATCAGGAGTGCTTGAAGTAATTCATGCCTTTTTGTCTTTCACAAATGGGCATGGCTCCCCCCCCCCCCCTTCCCAAGCGAGGCACTATGGCAAGGGCATTGTGGTGCCTGCACTTATTGAGTGCCTAAGGCACACCTGCTCTTAAGGCATGACTAAGGAGCGCATGTCTGCTGGGTGCTAACATGGCCTAAAGGCCCATTTTTCTCAGCTTGGTGTGTTTGGTTGGCCACTACCTGTGCCCCCTCACTCTAGCTATTTGGCTGGCTCCTGGCTACTAGATGCTAACACTAGCTTATTGGCAGTTAGCTAGTGCCCAATGGCCTATGGCCACTGCCACTAAACTATACTGGCCAGGCCAACCCGATAGCCAATGCCTAGCAGCCACTAGGAATCAAGCGGGAAGTCGTATGCATTAACTTTGTCATATAATGTTAGTTTTTAAAATAGAATTTTAATTTTTAAATCAAAAATAAATAAAAAATATATCTATTTAATGATTTTGATTTCATCATGATATCACAAATAATAATAAATTAGAAAACTAAGTAAAATTCATGACAATCAATAGTAATTAGCAATAATAACATGTCAGTCTTCTAATATCAACAATACATTTGTATGGTTCTAATCGTCACATCTCAAACTTATAGTCAAACCTCAATATCATTGATGTCGTGTGAGTCATCATTCACTAGCAATTATTTCACTTAATCCTAAAAACTTATTTCTGGATCCTCTCAGTCTTTTAAGCATAAGAATACTTTTATCATATATGGTCACAATATCAGTCTCTTATCTAAAATAATATTCATAATATCAGAATAAATAAGATCTGATATTATGATATTATGTTAAATATTAGATGAGTTAGTATATCACATATAATCTAAGATAATATGAGATTGATGGATTTATATTATTTTCACTAATTTAATATATTTAAATTCTTAATATAATCATATGATAAAATAGAGCAATAAGTAATATCTAAGTACCGAGATAGCTCTCTCTTATTCGACGAACCATCACATCATTTACTTCTAGCTAACATAATCAAAAAATTATCATATTCAAATAATTTGTTCATATCTATACTCAAAAATTAACTAAAAGACTCACTAAAACTATAATACTTAGTGTCATAATATTTAAACATATTATCTAATTGTTCATGAATCCTACAATATATTTCTTCTATTTTATTCATGCATGTGAATAAATATTTTAATATGTTTTATAGCTTTTTCATCTTAACCTTATTATCAATAGATGCAATCAAATAATGTAAAGTAAACATTCATAATGTATATCTTCTATATTTGTTAAATGTATAACTAATATTACATATACACTTAAATACAATACATATAGTAAGAGTGTACATAAGTTACGACTATTTATCATATCATAAAAATCTTTAAGAATTTCAAAAACTACATTTTTATTTAAAATCTAAGTTATTAATAATAATTTTACTAATTTTATTATTGACGTAGTTGAATATCAAGTGTTGATAGCCAACACTTGAATTCAACATTAACTATGTATAATACTAATGGAGTCTAACATTAATTAAAATTTTTTTCTTTTTTAAGCCTACTTATGAACATAAAATGTAAAAATCTTATTGTCTGCTAGGTATCTTAAGATATTTAACTTTAGTGAATTTTTTTATATTTTTCAAATATGAATAAAACAATTTTTATTCATACTTGTACTATTAGATTAATTCTATGATACATATACCTAACATAAAAAATATCATCTAATGATACATCTCTAATAATTCTCACAAACATATTAATCACAACACTTATATTTGAAACATTACCAAATATAATATTAAAAATTATATTTTGATTATCATATTCTCTAAAGACCTTTGAAAAATACTCATATATAGAGAGTCATAATGAGGATAAACAATCTCATGAGATTATAAATTTTTTTATTTAATTTTCTACTTAAAAACAATATAGTGGGTGATAACTTATGTGAATACATCATCACAACTAATCTAAATGTTGAAAGTCACAAAAATCACTTTAATGCTTTTTAAGTTCATTAATTACTAATTATTATGTTATTCCTACTAATTTACCTAGAAATTCTATGATAAATAAATTAAAAGTAGTTTGCATAATATGAATTTTATCAAGTCTTTCCTTCCAAACTCATTGTCATAAATGAAGTCAATAAACCTTAAGTTGATACAACTTCAAAATTTCACCGCTCAATTAAGTTTGTCTAAGATCTAATGCACCATATTTTTTAGTATAGTAATTGGCATATCAACAGCCCCTCCTACATATATATATCTTTCATAATATATATATTATATTGAATCTTCTTTGATATCTCTTAAATTTTATTTTAAATTATGTTAAAATGTGTGTATACTACTGAAGTTTGCTTATTTTTAAGTTTTTTAGGCACATGACTCAATGTCATAAAAGAAAACTTAGTTTCGACCTCTAACATTTCTATCAAGTTGCAAATATTATCTATATATAAGTCTAATTCATTTTTATAATATTTATTATTTGTTTTTTTTAATATAAGAGACTAAAGCATGAGAAGAAGAATAGTATTTTTCTAATCTTTTACTTTTTTTGTTAATTTATTTATTTATATAAAAATTATTAAATAAAATATATGCAATGTAATATGTATCTTTATTTTATGTGGGCAGCATGTATTTTTTTACCTCTGCATCATATTCTCATGCTACGAAGTCATAGCTCATCATAAAAATAACTCTGACATTCTGGTAAATTAAAATTATAATTAAAGAAAAATTATGGGCACAAACAGGATACAATGATGCTTTTATAATGTAAAAGAAGAGCCAGAAGAAGAGGGGAGAGAAGATGTAATTACAAATAAATTATGAAAAATAAATTATATCAAAATATTATTTATAGATAAAATAACATTATATCTATAAATAATATTTTATCCATTTAACAACCATATATCAAATTTTGCCCATTAGACCATTGGATTCGGATGTAATCCAATATATAAAATAATTAGATTTTTTATATTTTGGCCAACAGCACAGCAATAAGTGTTTCCGATTAGCAAATAGCAACCATTTTAAAATGTATGCTTTTTTCAATTGTGGTCATGCCACATTTCATGTCAATGTGCCTGCCTCATGGGCCATATCTGATACGACATGATGCTCGTGTGTTCCCATAGGAGTAGTGCCATAGGCTAGCACGAGTGAGGCCCAGACATTATTTTGATCCATGCCATGTCAAACATGATATGTCTAAATTGTGTCATGTCATGGATCGTGCTCAAGCCACCCAGCACACTTGACACCCCTAATCTATTGTATAATATTGCATAAGTACCTAATCAAATTAAACTAGCATATAGGATACAAAATATTAGTAAGCCTTTGTAGTTGATATGTCTCATGTTCTATAATCAAAAAATTTTAAGAAAATAATAAAGTATTCTCAATTTAACTTGTGATAAATACTCAAGCTGGGAATGCATGAGTAATAAATTCAAAATACTCATATATATAAAGCTAGATCTTATTGTTAAATAAAGAAAATATAATTAAACCTACTTAATCTCAAATAGAATTTTCATCAAAGTCTGTCAATTATTCAAATAAATAATAATAGAAATAATAATAAAGCTATAATTTAATTATCTAAAAAGACAACTTACATAAATTAAACTATTAGGACAATCAAAAATAAATATGATACAAAGAAGTAATAAAGATTAAAGCTAGATAATAGCATAATCAATAACTTTTAAATATTTTTCAATTAGTAATTATAATATTTTCAAAATAAGAAAAGAATATAACAAATAAATTATAATTACCAATGATATAAATATATACTCTTGTGTTGATAATCAATAAATACGAAATGAGAGTACAAATAAAATAATCATTGATACTTATAAGAAAAGAATAATTTATTATTATCTTAGAGAAAAATTTTGTATACTCATTCTTAGTAAGTGTTGTGATGAATTGACTCTGTGAAGACCCCTAGATAGCTCTGACTAAAAGTCTATCTCTCTCACTACAACATAATACTATCGATCTATTCTCTAAAAATAATATATAATAATTATTTTTAATGTGACTAATCCTCTAATAATGAATTCACTGAACTAAGACTTTCTTCTATCTACCTCTACTGTGATAATCCAGACAATATCACAAAATTGTGATTTCTCAAAAAAATACAAAAGTAACTATACTTAATTCTTGTCTCCTTTTTTTATAGAACTACAAAAGCACTAATTCACAAAATTACCATCTTCCATTACCACTCACCACCATATGTTGTTAACCCTTAGTGTTTTTTGATAAAACCCCATTGCACATTACATGACTCCACCATGCATTATGCCTCTATCATGCAATATGCCTCTATCATGCATTATGCCTCCACTACCACTTGTCTTGCATTGTGTGCCCCTTGTCGTACATTGTACACTCCTTTTATCACACACAGTGCATGCCTGTTGCCCTTATGCGAGCACTTTTTGCCCTTAATGTGTGCATTTTTTTTTGTTAGAGATAAGTGCAAGTGCCCTTCTATAATTTGTAATTCCTAAATCACATATATATCTGTCTCTAATACCATGTTGACAATTAAAATGTAGAAAATAAATTAAACATTCAATATCAATTATGTCGTGTATATCATTGGGTTGGGTTATCCCATCAAATAACATTAATAAAAAGAAAAAAAAGGTAAATAAAATCACAATAGAACTCAACCCCAAATTATGCATCCCTTTAACTCCAAACGAAAAATTAAACATCTAAGGTGAATATTTTGTTGATTATTTGACCTTCAACTATATCGTATCGACTGTCTATCATATAACACATGGAGCACCAAGGTGTTGAAATTAGTTTACACCCCTCTTTACTTTAGCCATATATGACGATGTTTAGGTGAGCTTTGCACCCAACATTACTTCAGCCAAATGCCACGTTCAGGTTCAGGTGAGCTTTGCACCCATCATGACTAGGCCATGCTGAGGTTTGGGTGAGTTTAAACCTAAATTTGAAAATATTAAAAAAAATACGACATTGCTTTTTTATACCCAACTTGAAAATATTTACAAAAGAAAAATGCATGACTTTAGATATTTAAAAAAATTAAACCAAATAAAAATATATTTACATATTAATGCATTTAAACTATCAAACATGAAAATACCCCAGCATGTACAGTAATTTTCAAATTAAATTACATATTTAGATTAAATATATAAGCCTGTACAATAATTTTCAAATTCAAAAATATAGATAGATTATATGTATAAATAAATAAATAAATAAATATATATATATATATATAAGTTAATGTATAAAAGTTTTCTAAAACACACATATATATACACACACACACACGCACACACGCACACACTTATATTTATATGATTATATCCATGAATATTTTTGGAAACTTATATATATAAATCTACATATATAAATATTATCGAAAACTAATATATATATATATATGTTATTTTGGAAAGGTATGTCATGGTCTATATATGAAATAATAACTAACCCAAATAGCTAAAAAAATTCCTAGCTAAATGCATATATTTTAAAAAAAAATATTTAAAGAATTATCGATTCTAATTGTATATAAACTAAAAAATAAATAAATTCAGATAATTATTTAGTGATAGATTTAAAATTAGCTGGGAAAAATCCATCACTAATAATTATCTAGGGAAATTTTGTCGCTAAAATCTCTGATTTTATTTGGGCAAAAATTACGAAAATTCAGTTGCAGATTATGTCGGGATATAATTAGCGAGGAAAAATTCGTCACTAATAATTAGCTAGGGAAATTCTGTCACTAAATCCATCGCAAAATTAAAAATTTTATTTTCTAGAAAAATTCTATCGCTAAATCCATCACTAATTTATCGATTTTATTAGCTAGAGATATTCACTTGCTAAATTTGTAGTTAAAATATGGATTTTATTAGCTGGTGAAAATTCGTCGCTAAATCAATGATTTTATTAGCAAAGAAAAATCCATCTCAAAATCAATGATATTATTAGCAAAAGAAAATCCATCACAAAATTTATCGCTAAATCAAGGAATTTATTAGCAATGGAAAATCCGTCTCTAAATCCATCACTAAATCAAGAATTTTATTAGCAAGGAAAAATCCATCTCTAAATCCGTCACTAAATCATTGATTTTATTAGCAAGGGAAAATCCATCGCTAATTCTGTCTCTAAATCATGAATTTTATTAGCAAGGGAAAATCCCTCGCTAAATCCATTGCTAAATCATTGATTTAATTAGCAAGAAAAAATTCGTCGCTAAATCTATTACTAAATCATGGATTATATTAGTGAGGGAAAATCCATCGATAAATCTCTTGCTAAAAATTAGATAGGGAAAATCCATAACTAATTTCATCACTAATTTCATGCTTTTATTAGCGAGGGGTATTCCGTCACAATATCCATCGCTAAATTCCCCGTTTTTTTTTAGCAGAAGATACAAAAAATTTTTGGTCGGTAAATCCATCGCTAAAATCCCCGCTTTTTTGAGTGGATTTTACGAAAATTTTTCGTCGCTAAATCTGTCGCTAAATACCCCACTTTTTTTGAGCAAAATTTTCGAAAAATTTTCTCTCGCTAATCCGTTGCTATTTTTTTTCCCAAAAAAGATCAGATATACCTTGCTATTCCCGAGCTAATCCCTTATAATTTAGTTAGGGATTGATCCCTAGCTAAATATCCCTAGCTAAATTGATATTTTCTTATAGTGAAATAGTTGAGATATTTAATTAATAAAATGATGATATGTTATATTATTATTAACTCATAAAAAATATGTAATAGCCATAGAGAGAAATCTAGAATGCTACTTTCTAGAGCATAATAGTGATTTAGTGAGAAAATTTTATGATGAACATCATGTTGGACTAATTGTATGGTGATTAACCTCTGATAAATAAAGAAACATTGCCGCTTGAGAGATAGCCAAATGTTAAAAGTCCTGCATTGATTAAAAGCTAGGATGATCTTGAGGATGATCAACAACTATATGTATAACTATATATGTATAATTATTTATAAATATTTGTTTAACTATTTAAATCTCTTTATAACTATATTTTATTATATTTGTAACTATGTAAACTAATTTTATAACTATATCCACAACTATATATAACTATTTTTTAACTTAATTATAATTTATAACTATATGTATAATTCTATATAACTATATTTCTAACAAAATATACTATATGTTTAATAATATATAACAATATTTAATTGTATTTTACTATATAAATATTAGTATAACTATGTAATACTCTATATAATTAAATATAACTATATTTGTAACTATGTATATAGATATGTATTCATATAATTAATCTATTTATTTGTTTAAAACCTTTTATACATTTTTATATAACTACTTATAACTACTTGTATGAATATATCTATATATAACTATATGTTTAACTATATATAACTCTATTTTTAACTATATATACTATAAGTATAAGAACATATAACTATAAATAATTGTTTTTGAACATATAACTTTATTTTTTGATTATTATAAAACATTATACATAAATATATTAAAATTTATAATTAACAACATATATTTACTAAATATTTTTATATATTAGTATAAAAAATGTATTTTAGTATATCTATACATTTACATAACTATATGTATAAATATATGATATCATAACAAAAAATATATATACCTACATGTATAAATATAAGTTAAATTATATGTGTATTTATATGTATAACTACATGTAACTATATTTAGAATTACATGTATAACAACATACAACATTATGTTTAATTATGTGTATAACTATATATAAATATTTGTAAGACTAAATAAACTTTATATACTTAAATATAACTATATTTTTAACTATTTATACATATATGTATACATATAAGTGAATTTATATATTTGTTTGTAACTATGTATATATTTATGTAAAACTAAATATAACTACTCGTATGAATATATATATATATATATATATATATATATATATATATATATATATATAACTAAATGTTTAACGATATATAATTTTTTATAACTATATATATTAAATGTATAATAACAATTAACTATAAATAATTCTATCTTACTATATGTATAACTATAAAAAATTTATATATAATAAAATTTAAATATATATTTAACAACATATATTTAATATACATTTTTATATATTAGTAGACAAAATGTATTTTAGTATATCTATACCTATACATAACTATATGTATAAATATATGAAATTATATGAAAAAATATATATATACATACATGTATAAAATAAGTTTAACTATATGTGTAACTATATGTATAACCACATGTAACTATATTTATAATTATATATATATAACATACAACATAAAGTGTAACTATATGTGTATAAATATATATAAATATTTGCATAACTATAAAAAACTCTATATAAATAAATATAACTTTATATTTAATTATGTATACATATATGTATAAATATATGTAAATCTATATAATTATTTATAACTATACATTTATGTATAACTACTTATAACTACTTGTATTCATGTATCTATATATAACTATATGTTTAACTATATATAATTATTTATAACTACATATACTATGTGTATACTAACATATGATTAATAATGGGATAATACTAATTTGTTGCACTAACTTGAAATTTGGCTAAAGATATATAAACAACAATATTTAAGCACATAGAATGAGAGTGTCCATTGGTCAGGCTCTTATATGGTATAATACAATTAAGGTACACTTACCTAATCCCAGCCCTTAGGCCTCAGACTCATATATGAACTTATGTATGACAGAATATGTAATATCTGATAGTTTTGTATCGAAGAAACTTTGATTTTATTTTATGTAATTTCTCATTCTAACACTGCAATTTCTGTGTGTCTCTCTCTCCCTCTAATTCTTTCTATGTCACTCTCTTCCTCTTTTTCTTTATGTGTAACACTCTCTCTCTTGTTATTTTCTTTCTCGCTCTCCTTTCTTACTTGTTTTCTCTCTCTCTCTCTCTCTCCTTATTTCTCCCTCTCTCCCTCCCTCTCCCTCTCTCCCTCCCTCTCCCTCCATCTCTCTCTCTCTCCCTCTCACTCTCCCTCTCCCCTCTCTCTCTTCCTCCCTCTCTCTCTCTCTCTCTCTCCTTCTCTCCCCCTTTCACCATTTCTCTTCCCCTCTCTTTACCCCCTTTCTCTTTCTCTCTCTCTCTTCCTCTCCCCCCCTCTCTCTCTCCATCTCTCTATTTCTCTACCTCTCTCTCTCTCTCTCCCTCTCTCTCCATCTCCCTCTCCCCCTTCAAACTTTAAATCTCTTTCGTTTTTGCTTTCCTTTCTTGTACATTATCATATTTTGGTCCCTTTATCTAGTAATACCATGATATCTATTAATCTTTATCATGCTAAAATTGTTTTATCCATTCATGCAGCTTCTGCAAATGCATTGCCTGAATATTCATGATATTTAATTTTTAAATATTTATATGTAAGTAATTTTATTTAATTATTAGTATATTTTGAAGTAATAGAATGTTTAATTCAAAATAATATTTGAACATTATTTTTTATCAATATAGTAGGGAAAATGAGTTCATATCGTAAGTGGATGTACTAAAGGTTTATAAATAGAATTTTGAATGAAGATTTTTTGAGTGGCTTAAAACATTCATCAATTTTTCATGTAGTCAATCGAGATGGATGGATGGAGAAAAAATTAAGTGTCCATGTAATCATCACAAGTGTCAGAATATCCATGTTCATGATGCAAACACTATATGATACCATTTGGCTAAATATGGCTTTATGCCAAATTTTTTTGATTGGATTTATAATGGGGAAAGTACAATGGCTATAAACTTTGACCAAAATGAGGGTATTGAATCGTTTTCTTGTGGTGAAGAAGCATCAAACACATACCATAGAATGATCACGGAAGCTGCTGGTGCTAACTTCAATAAGGATTACATGGATGAACGACCTAATCCTGAAGCTCATAAATTTTATGAAATGCTTAAAGCTGCAGATAAAGAGTTGTAACCTAGTTGTAAAACACATTTGCAATTGTTACTTGTGGCTCGACTTATGAGCATTAAGTCAGAAAATCATATGTTTGAAAAATTTTTTGATCAAGTGTCAAAACTGATGAAAGAGATTGTTCAGGATAATAATTTGATCACTAATAACTTTTACAATACTAAGAAGTTACTACGAGGAATGGGTCTACCAGTGTAAAAAAATTGATTGTAGTTTCAATGGATGTATGTTATATTGGGGTGGTGATAGTGATTTAATTAGCTGAAAGTTTTGTGATCATCCTCGATTTAAGAAGGCATCTCGTGTTGTAGATATGGAACAAAATATTGAAAGTTGCATTTAAAAAGATGTATTATTTTTTATTAATTCTTCGATTACTCATACTATATGCATTAAATGATATAGCAATGATATGAGGTGGCATTCTAAGTATTAGATTGAAGAAGGGGTAATGCATCATACATCAGATTCACTTGATTGGAAGCATTTTAATTAACTACATCAAGATTTTGCAGTTGAAAGTCGAAATGTGAGATTGGGTCTCTACATAGATCGATTTCAACCATTTGGGCAATCTGGACAATAGAATTCAACATGACCAGTGATAGTGGTACATTATAACTTGCCACTGTGGTTGTCTATGAAGGAGCAATATATGTTTTTGTCAAAAGTGGTTACCTGGCCAAAAAATCCAAAAGACATGCTGGATGATTTCTTACAGCCTCTTATAGTAGAATTAAATCATTTATGAGATGGTGTGAATACATATGATATCTCAAAGAAGAAAAATTTCATTATGTGATCGGCCCTTATGTGGATAGAAAGTGATCTTTCCTGCATATTCAATATTGTCTGGCTGGAGTATTGCAGGATGATTTGCATGCCCGCATTGCATGAAAAATTATGATGCATTTACCCTCAAATTTAGTGGTAAATAGGCATGGTGTGATAACCATCATATGTTTCTACATACAAAGCATCCATTTCAAAGAAATAGAACTGCATTTCGAAAAAATAAAACTGTTATGACAGTTGCACCAGCAATTCATTTAGAAGATGATATTATGATAGAGATTTAAAGTTTGGGTTTGAAGAAGGTAACTAAAAGGATGCTACTGGAAGTAATGGACCAATAGGCCAAATATTTGGCCGTAGTAAACGTAGTATATTTTGGGACTTTCCCTATTGAAATTCCTATATAATTCATAATAACTTAGATGTAAGGCATATTGAAAAAAATGTGTTTGACATTATTTTCAACACTATCCTTAATGTAGATGTAAAAATAAAAGACACTTTAAAATCAAGACAAGAGCTGAATAATTAATGTCGGCATCCTGAATTTAAATTGAATGAGGCAACAAAAAAATTCCCTAAAGCTCTCTACACACTTGATAAGAAGGCAATATAGATATTATGTGAATGGGTTAAAAATTTGAAATTCCTTGATGGATATGTGTCAAATATGGGTAGATGCGTGGATATGAAAAATCTTAAGTTATTTTGAATGAAAAGTCATGACGATCATGTATTTATGTAGATATAAATACCTATTGCATTCCGTGAATTAAATTCTCTAAGTGTTTGGAAGGTCCTTATAGAACTTATTATGTTTTTTAAAGAGCTAACTGCAACCACAATCAAAATATATAACATTGTGAGGTTGGAGAATGACATTCCACTTATTATTTGTAAGCTTGAGCGGATATTCCCACCGAGTTTTTTGACTCAATGGAGAATTTAATGTTCCATTTGGCATATGAAGCAAGGATAGTAGAGCCAGCACAATATAGGTAGATGTATCCTTTTGACAGGTAAATACATATAATTTATTGTTTTTTATTATTTCATACATAAAGTAATATTATAATTTAATATAATTGAAACCTAACATTATGGTTGTAGGTATCTTCGTAAGTTGAAATTGAATGTTAGAAACAAGACAAAAGTTGAAGGTTCAATTTGTAATGCATATTTAGTAGAAGAAGCATCATCATTCTGTTCTTATTATTTTGAGGATCATGTCAATACAAAGAATAGAAATGTTCCTCGAAATGATGAAGGTCATGTGATAGTAGAAGATGATTCTGTGGACAAACTATCTATCTTTAAGCACCCTGGAAGATCATTTGGAAGAGCAATAAAAAGATGTATGATAGAAGAAGAGTACAAAGCAACCCAGAGCTACGTTTTACTTAATTGCGAGGAGGTTGCACCATAATTGAGTATGTATACCCAAAATGGTTACTAGTTTAATCATATTTTAATTTTATCATTAATAGGAATTATTAAAAATTGATATCTATTTTTCTATCTCTTTTTATATTTGTGCATTATTTATGTTGAGACTTTAAATTATAAGCAACCAACAATCTCTAGCAATTATGTCGATTATATACTAGAAACTAAATTTGTGAATTGGTTCAAAAATTATGTTAGAATTATTAAGTTTTAAATTTATTAGTATCTTTTATTTGTTAATATCATTTTTTAAATTTATATCACAGGCAATTGATGCTTCAAATGGAGATTCAAATATTTTCATTCAAAATCTATGTAAAAGCACGTTTAGATATATGACAACTTATCTTGGGTATTTTATCATTGGATATAAATTTAACACAATCGGGCATGGTTCTTCTAAAATAATAATGAATTTTGGTGCATGCATTAAAGGCTCAGGTTATTGTGTAGATGATATTATTTATCATGGTAAACTCAAAGAAGTTATTGAGTTGGAGTATCTTGGACTCGAAAATAATTGGATTGTATTTTTAAAGTGCGAGTGGTTAATCCTACATGAAATGTGGGCACAAAGACTCATTCAGATTATAAGTAATAGATGTTAACCATAAATGAAGATATTATTGATATGAGCCATTTATTATGACAATTCAAGCCACTCAAGTATATTATTGTACGTATTCAAGTTTATCTCATGATAAGAGTGATTGGTGTGTGATTTGCAAAATCAAAGCTCGATCAAATTTTGAAGTACCAACATCACAACAAAGAAGTGAAGACTTGGATATTGCACCGCTATTCCAGAAAGATAACATAAATAATATTTAGCCTATGCATGCAGATGAAGATTTAGAAAAATTTATGTGATTCAAATAGTGGCCTAATAGAAATTGAAGATGAACAATTTCTATATGAAGATGAGTTTGAACTTCTATCAAAATTAGACAAAATATCAATAGATCCATTGGAGGATGACACTGATGCCAATAATTATTGTTATTATTTTTTTATAATATTAAACTATCAAAGAGTTTTTATATTTTGTTTAAATCTATCAGTGTGTTTTATTCTAAAATGCATCCTTGTTCATCATATCTCTATTTTTTGTTATATGTTTTATTTTTTATAGCAGATGGTACATAAAAGATGTGGCCGTGGTGGAGTTGGATGTGGACGCAAAAATTAACCAAATTCATCTAGTATGTTACATCATGTTGTAGAATCATAGCAATCTCATATCCACAATATCCAGACTTCAACATCACAATCACCATCTCCATTTCTATCAGCATCACCATCATTGAGACCTCTATTATCGCATTTATAAGATATAAGCCCACCATCCATTGTGCTTCTTTGCACACACTTTTGATTCATCTCTATCTTTTACATCATATTTTAGACCGATAGTTCCCCCATTTACAAAACTAATGACATCATCAAATGTTGTGCCTTTCTCTACATTCAGTCTAAGTTAGTGATTGAGATTGTGGATGAGAGGTAAAAAAAATATGTAAAATGACTTGAAAAAAATATCTGATGTTACTGTCGGTGGTTTTTTATTAAATATATAGTTATGATTTGATTGTTTTCAATGTTATTTATTTATTTGTATAGTTTTATTCATCTCACAAGTGCTCAACTATAATTACAAAGTCTTTCAAGAAAATATCTAATTCTAAAGTATTCTCCTGAAAGAAAGTTTCAGAATCAACAAAAGAGTCTTATTTTAATGAAAGGTAAAAAATAACAAAACAAAAGCATTGAAAAATAAATTTTTTAATGCTTAACTAATTATTTAACTATTATCTAATTACTTAACTATTATGTTGGTCATTATTCAAGTAGTAAATAATTATGTTCTGTTAATAAAATTTTTTTGTGATTTTTCTATATAAAGAATCAGTACACATGGCCACTCAAATTTGATGTAAATATAAAGTCATTATGAGAGATCAAAGCTACTCAACGGTATTTTGATTTTGTCCATAAATTGAATAATATGAAAGAAAGGCCTGATTTTATATCCGATAATGACTGGCCCGAGTGGCTTAAGTTTTTGGAAGAGCTAGATGTGAAGAAAAAATCAGATATTGCCAAAAAAAATCGATGAAGTTAGGTAGCTGGACAAGGTACACGAATTTAGCGACACACGAGATGGTTGAAGTCAAGCATTGAGCACGCTCAAGATTTGGTACAATTTTAAAATTGCAAACATTTATATATTTAGTGGTTGTCCTAATAGTTTAATAAATCAAATCTATGCATGGTTTTATTAATTTTGTTAAAATTTTTGATCATTTGTTATTTTATGACTTAATAAATACATAATCTAGGCTGGATAATTGGGTTGAGATCCCAATTTTATGAGATTTTTAGGAAGATGCATGTGAAGAAAGTGGATGGTCAGTTTGTTGACAACATGTCTCAGATGATTGCTGTAAGAATCTATTATATTAATAAAATTTTATAATACTGTAGTACATTTTGAAAGTTGTTTGGAATGCAAAATATTTATTTTATTTTTTGTATATCTATAATAGTATTTTTCACTATTTTATCTCAGGAACTCTTGGAGAAACGTGTGACAACTACTTCTCAACAAGTTAGGGTTCTATGGAACTTTAACCAATTGACTATGATCCTATTTATTTGGAGACCATAGAAGGTCGTAAGTAGCAACGAGTGTACGACATCGGCTCAAAGAGAGTGACATTTTGTAGTAGTAGTTGTGCTTCTAATTCATCTGTCTCAACAATATTGGACGAGGCGATCGAACAACAAGCAATGGAAACAAATGAATGTATTGTAGTTATGGAGACTAAAATGAAAAAGAAGGATGAGTAGATATCTCATTTGAAGGAAGAAATATATGAAATTAAAGAACAGAAAGATGAGCTGTATACTAATTTGAAGGAAGACATACAAGAAATGAAAGAAGAGAAGGAGGAGCTGATTACTTATTTGATGGAAGAAATGCAAGAAATTAAAGAAATGAATGATGAGATGAAAGAAATTAAGAATGTAATGCAATAGCAGATGTCCTATGTGGAGTCACAATTAGCGGCATTGATGCAACAGATAGCATTTCGAGATCTAGGTATGAAACCTCACAGGAAAAGCTAGCACAAAATTCCCTACTAATATGAGGATGATTTCGTATGAGAATTATTTCTGAACTGTTATTTATTTTGTCTATGTGTAGTAAACTGATGTGATTTTTTTCCATGTTTCAATTTTTGAGACACATGAAAAAATTATGATTCAAAAGCATCCAGACATGACATGGTCCTTCCATTGCATGGGTTTCATATTTACATATTCATCTTGATCAAAGGAGGCCTAGCTTTTATTATCTTCCTTGTTCCTAAAACATTTTATTTTTCCAGTCTCTTCTCTATATACTCATTGCTGGATATCTTTTAGATTTTGTTAAAGTAATATGACTATCATTTTAGTTTGTGTTTGTTCATGTCTATAATAAATTTTTTTATATATCCGTGAATATGATTGTTGTCCCTAAATTTTTTGGGTAGAGTTTTAGTGTATTATAGGTATGTAAAAGGCTTGGCTGGTCCTTCATTGTGTTGTGAACAACTCCTAGTTGTTAAGCAATGAGATGAACCAAAAAATTAATTTCACGCAAACATAGGTTTGTTCTTGACACTATTATTTTGTGCAGATCTACATCATCATAGTTTAGATCTACGACTACTTGTTATCAATTATTGGTTTGTAAATGTAGTATGTTATGCTCCATGTGCAGGTGTAACAATGTTCTCTATCTGCATGGAGTACCTGTGAAAAAAGAATAAGAAATGCTGACCATGCTGGGAGAACTATAGGTGTGTTTTAAAGTCCAATATTATTTTATTCTGTTGTCTTTGATGATATGTCTATTTGCATGAAAGACAAGGTGTGTGTGTCATCTAAGGCTTATGTGATTATACTACGTACATATAATATTGCAGTATATACATACATATATACTTGGTACAAATTACATATATACTGAGTATATATTCTGCATATATTGAGTATATAAGTATGTATACCGAGTATATATGCTCATATATACTGATATAATTTGTACATTATACTCAGCATATACATACATATATACTGCAGTATATGTATGTATATATTTGGTATATAAGTATGTTTATTTTGTAGTATATACGTAAGTATATACTCAGTATATACTTACTTTTATTCTGCTGTATATATGTACGTATATCGAGTATATATATAAGTGGGTGCATATATTTATTTGTAGACATTTATATATTATCATACATATATACCCATTTACACACAGATACACTTTAGAATATTTAATTGCAAGGGCTTGTCTGGTCATCATTGTGCATTGCTTACTGATGCAGGTAATAAAAGCCTTGGATATTAGACTTTCCCTAAAGTTGTGAGATTAAGATATTGTAGGTCAAGTCCGGCGAGGCAGATAGAGGTTGGTCTTAAAAATCTTAGTAATTGTATTGATATGCAATTATCACATAGTACAAAGTGAATGTATGAGTAAATAAGTTTTTTTGCTCAAGATTCTGCAATGATTGATTCTAATTGTACTCAGTCTTAAGATGATGATGATGATGATGCTCGTGTAGATGGTGATATTCGCACATATAATAATGTAGTATTTTATGTACATATATACTGAGTATATATGTACTCAGGATATATGTACACATAATATTGTAGTTTATATGTACATATACTCTAGTAATATATGTACGAGTGAAATTCTAGTATATATTTACATATATACTGCAATATTATATTTATCAAAACATAACTTTTTATTTATTTATTTTGAATTGATTGAGTGGTTTAAATTTCTTACAGATATGGTACCGTATTGTTTCCCATACGAAGCTTGTATAAGTGAAGTGATTTTTCACTAGAAATGATACACCATGACTCGGACAGCTTTGTCGCATTAGAAAGATGATGATCAGGGGAGCAGAGGGACAGAAAGCAACGTCAATGCATGGATAGATTATACTTTATGCATTGTTAGTAGATACATTAATGAATAAGATGTAATAAAATTTGGCTATTTTTTTATTTTTATTATGCAAAATACTCTATTAGAATAAGTTATTAAATGATTTTATTTTTTTTATAAATTATCATTTTTAATTTCTGTTTTTATTCATTTAATATAAAAATATTAAATTATTTAATTAAAATTTTTTAAAAAATTAATTAAAAATAGCTAGGGATGTTTCC